>JAYKAV010003399.1:855159-1043447 GCA_035582835.1 Phoebastria nigripes
AAAAAGAAAAAGAAAAAGAAAATAGAAAAAAGTACTATTGCCCTGATGATGCAAAAAGAACAATGCATAACTGAAGCAGCTTGGATTTTAAAAGTTATCTTGCATTCTGCAGCAAACAATTTTTAAATAATTGTTGAAAATCTAGTTCCTCCATTTGTGTTATTGCTCCCCACTTGTAAATTTTCTCATTACACATCAACGGTACACAGAGGTTCACTACCAGGTTGAGCCGATTCCACTATTGTCATCTTGGGTTTCTTTCGTGTTTCCTCCTAAAAGAACATGAAACAAACCCCACCACACAGTCATAAAGAGAATATAACACTGTTTTAAAATTTTGAACGATTTTAGCCAAACTTGTSTCAATTTTTGTGAAAGGCTAACTTGTTCTAATGTTAAAAATAAATTTACTGAARTAGGTAAAATTAAGTTATAAGCCAGTTTGAGAGAGAGAGGATGAAAATCTCTCTAAAAGTAGCCCCCACCCAAAAATCAAGTTTTGAACAGGTCTCTTTATGTGAGATACTGTATAAAACAAGCAAAAATTCTAATCTGACCCATGGCATTCTTCCTGCTTGTAAATACAAAAGAGCATATACTCACTCTTTCTTGTGCCAGTTTTTTCATTTCTTCCTGTAACTTGTTCAGGATGTGCAGGTTTGGCTTGTTCTTTTTGGCATACTGCTGAAGTTCTATCACACTTTTATCAGAGGTTTCCTATTCAACAGAACCATAAGAAACAACAGATAAGCGTTTTTGATTAAAAAAACCCAAAAAAAACCAAAAAGAAAAAGAAAAAAACCCACACAAACAAAAAACCACATGGAGCAGAAGTTTAATCTGTGATATTTGTACTTCCTTAAGTAACAACATATATTTCCATGAGTTAGTTAAATATTAAATAGGTTATATAATTTCAACCTGGAAGATGCAAGATTAACAGAATTATTATTGTCAATGGAAGCACTCATCTCATCTTCTGGCAATAGCAAGGTATGAGAATCAATTCAGAAGAATTGAGAACTGCTCATCAAATGCATACTGCCTTTACCATGATAGGAAACAACACTATAATGTCAAAATAGATACCATTAAAGCTTTGTTGTAACAAAATTTAAAAACCCAGAAAAATACAAAAGCAAAAATACAATCACAAGGTAGGTTACAATCAAACAAAATCATGTTCACCTGTTTAACCATCTTGCTACTCTCTCTACCATACATACGCAAAAGAGAGCCCCAATTTTTCACATGTGGATGCAGTAGCTGTAGGATTTTCTGAGAAGCTAATTGTTTCCCCACTCTTTTATTTTTGCCTGTAAAAATAATCATGAAAACGTGTCAATACTGGCACATTACGTAATTAGATGAACACCCATATTTACTTGTGTTATTCAAAATTGAGATACCAGAGAAGAGTAGAATAAGCATGTAACAAGCTAGATAGCTGAACAAGAACCTACAAAATGGACAACAAACGAGAACAGGAAAAAAGGAAGATATTATCAGAGGTCACACTAAGTACTGTACTTACACCAGCCTCGCACCGTGTGCTTGCCACAAGTCATGACATATTCGCTCTTCTGATTTTTACCAGGAATCACTTCAAACTTTATGGATGTATCACCCATTCCATGGTTTCTTAAGTACAAACAAAATCAGTATCATATACTAAGTAAAATTACAAACAACTGAAGGGGTTGCAGTTATCTTTGACAGTCATTGCAATGGAATTAGATACATCAATAAAACATTTTAAGACATTGATTAATAAAGAGTTCTTTTTTAGATCARTAACTTGACTTGAATGGAAAGGCAAGCCTGTATAAACGAAAACCAAATATATTTGTCTCACAACTAAATTCTAATCTCAGAAGACAAGAGGCATAAACAGCAAATATGAATTAAAGGCAGATACAGCATTAACCAGTTCAGTCCACTCAACATCTCTTATAGCCACAGCGAGTGCAGTAAGCTTGGCCAGCCCACAAATGTCCAAGTTATTGACAAACACTGTGGGGACCAGCAACCAAGCAAACAGTGTGCCCCGACCCAAACACCTGTACACAACAGAATTTGCTCCTTATTCTGCAGCGTTACCTTTTAAGGCACTCATGGAGAATCTGATATGGAGACAAGAGTCCAGCTTTACTGGTGAGTTCATATACCCGTGAGTCCTCAATACTGATATGGTTAAAATACTACAAAGGAATTGAAACGGGTTATTGAGCTTTTGCGCAAATAAGACCTTAATACTGTTCTCAACCCTCATTTCTCCTTTGCAAGATWAAACAAATTCTGTTACCCTGTGCTTAACACTTAAAAAAGTATTTTTAAATCCATAATGGAGGTATTTACCAACATCATTAAGACTGCTATACCCAATCATGTATTTGCAGATAGAAATTTAAATAATTCTTTTAACTCCAATTTTACATTATACAAGATGGACATAAAAATGACAATCTTATAAATTCTTTATCATCCTTTCTCCCTCATGACAAGGTTATTTTATTTGTTTTAACTAATTATGAAATTCTACTTACCAAAATGTTGTGGTTTAATAAAAGAAAACATAACAGCTGGTGGAACGTTTTGTATTTTATTTTAAAACAATGGAAAAAATACTCTGCATTTTTCTTAATGACCATTTCAATAGCATAGGGCATACAATACAGTTTTAAGTTAAAGCAAGTGTACAAACAACTCATTCTGTATATTACACTTTTTAAAATGAAAACATTCCTTTCAGGCTGATCACCGATTTTTCCTTTACTCCTTACTGATGATCTGTTACATGCTGAATTGGAAGTGAACATATCACTGATGAACCAGCTATTTAATATTTCCAATATCTGAAAATATAGCACACGCTCTCCACTTAAAGAAACTTTTCCTTTGATTTTCTCAAAAGTCACTGCTTGAAGTCTGAAATTTTAGCTGTCTGATCTGGCAATAAGTAGCTTTCACAGCTAAGTGAAAATGTCTCAGAAGCCTGGGCACTTTTAGTTCTTACTTGGTCTTCTAAGACAATCACACAAAACCAGACAGCATCTAGCTCTGAACTTTTCAAGGCATCAACCAGAGGATTCTGGAAGCCAGCATAGTACAGGCAGTCTAGTGTCTTGGAACACTTCAGGTCTTCAGTAAGTGACCTGATATTTCAACAAGGGACTAGTTCTCTGCATCACAGTAAATTTTCTGGCTCCAATAGGAAAAAAAAAAAAAAAAAAAAGTATTTTCACTGCCATAGATCTTGCTATAAATGAAGAATTTCACATTTCCATCTGACTAAGAAAACAACGTTACGGATTTTCATTAATATTTCCGACACTGAAGGTGTAATGTTTTTAAAACCAGACTCMAATAATGACAGCCAGCAAGCAAGAGTTTCAGTACCTCAAGTTCTTCACTGTCTTTGGGCTTCTCCTCAGAGGTCTGTTTAACAAAGTCAGGAATAAGGATTTCCAGTGTAGCTCGAGCTGCAGAAAACGATTAAACATCTTGATTATGTTTATTTTAAACAATGATTGTAAAGAAAAACAGCAGAATGAAGCACTCTTTAAGCAAGCCTCACATTGCCCCTAGAAATATCCACTCATATCAGAGAACAACTTTACAGATAAGACAGGCATCTTCTTTTTGTAAGAAGTATATTCATTTGCACTTTTTAAGGAAAAAAAAAAAAATTCTACTTGTTCAAGTTGATAATGAAAGTCTCACAACTAATTAAACTAGGAAGCAACTGCTTTTTGAAAATGCCTATGAAAGGAAAAAAAATTGTAATCAAGTCTCATTTTAAAAGTGACGTAGWGCCCTTAGGACCTAAAATTAAAGAGTTGTTATCACCCCTTAGTTGTTACAGCCGAAGCCTAGTATTGTATCACTAGGGCACTCAGAACCGTAGTATTGTACAAAAAGAACACCCAGTATTTGCCTAAATTTTCACAGCAAAATACCTTTTTTTCATGCACAAACAATTATGGGCTGGCTTTTGGTGATTTAGCTACACTGACATATTCCACAAGTGCAGGAAGTACCTCAGGTACATTATACATGTTTACATTTTGAGAAGTTATTTTTTCTTGATCTTTGTGCTAAAGACATTTAAACCTGGAGATCAGTAAGAAGTTCTAATGTGTCAGACACATTCTCATCTAGATCTTAATTATTTGCATATTTATTACAGACTTACACAATTAGAACTAATTAATAAAGACAAGTACTTGGAAATCAATAATCACATCGTTCAGTGCAATTGTTTTATTACCAGAAAGAGAACCAAAACAACCAAAATATTGAGGGTTTTTTTTGTTTGTTTTTAAAGAAGGGCAAAGACTTACATTTTGCTAAAATCCATACACCAGGTGTTTATATAGCAGGTGACAGTATAAATATAAAACCCCCAACACTCTCTTATTGGTCTGATCATTAGAGACAGACACTCTTACAGCTACTTAGTATACATCAATAGTATACACATAAGTTAACATCTGAAGTTTCTTCATGGTTTTCTATCCCAGTACATTGTTGAACTTGGGGCTGTCAGAAAAGTCTCTACAACAGTATTTATCACTTTTACCAAAAAGACACAAGTGTACCTTCTTTGACTACTAACAAAATGACTCCTACTTACTATTGCAAATACGTCATCTTCAAAGCAGAAATGAAAACAGATAAACAATTCAGCAGTTGGTATTAAGAAAGAAAAAATGTTACCAGCTTTATTCTTGGCAAGTTTTTTGCTGCTGGCAGTTCCTGCCCCATAAGTTACTCCATCAATAATCACTGAGGCTCCAAAAGGTTCACTTGGGTTCTCTGGAAATGGAGGAGGAAAGAGAAAGAAAGCTTTTCAGAACTCCCAATGTAAAATACTCATCATGAACATGAAATACCACCACTGCCAAGATTCATTTTCTTCTTCATTTCAACTTCGAGAGGGATGGAAATTGTTTACTCTTCAGTCAGAAAGACTGAGGAATTGCTTACTCCAGCACATGAAAAACTAACAGAGTTTTCCATTAACAGAGACTTACCACCATGTACTTCATTCTTCCCAATAAAGAACTTATATATTTTAAGCGATCATTTGTAATCTGCCAGAATTCAAATGTTAATTCCAAAGTTTTTGCATCTAACACAGTGTAAATACAAGAGCTACACATTCTGATATTGAAAATTCAGTTACATTACATAATGCATATATAGGAATGACATAATTCTAAATAATTATAGACTCCACACTAAACTAAAATGCCCGACTTGTAATTCCTTGGATGCTGACTGCAGGACTTAATCCTTTCAAGCCTGCTGCTGAAAAAGGTGTAATTTCTTCCTCCTCCATAAGGTACCCCAAAAAAMCCCCAGCAAAAGCAAAAATGCAAGGAACGTATGCTATACCACTTTGTAAAGCAATCTCAAATGCAGCTAGATAAGGCAATCTGGCTGGAATTTACAGAAAAAAAGTTCCAACATTAATTTGATTCCAGTTACATTTGCCATATATGTAATGTTTTTAGATTCTTGATTAAGCATCRAATGCATTCCCACGCTATTTATCTAAAATAAAATTCTCCCCAAGTTTTTGTTTTTCTGAGTGCTAGCATCACTTACACARTCTCCGTACAGCGTAAGTCAGGACCTACCAAACTACCTCTCACACCACTGACACAGAATAAAATTAAAAGCTGTTTAAAAACACAAACAGATAACCATCCAGCATTTCACATAAATTCCACACTAATCATGGAACAACATAGTCTCAGTAACTCTTTAAGTTACTTTTAGTCCAGTAGAATGACACTTCTGTTTCCATTCTTCTAATTCTATGAGCAAAACCAGTCAACATTTACACCAAATGCCTACCAACTGCACATGAACTTTTTGCAATCTGCACCTAACTAGTAATTTCTTCACTAATATCAATTATAATTTATCAATGACCTTAGAGAATAGTCACACAAGACAGATAGTCTACATAGTCATTTCTGGTTTCCATTTAAATTTTTAATTTATACATACACAATTCTCTTAGGATGACTGGATTTAAATATGACCCTCCATGACATAACAACAATCATAACATACAATAGCTTGAACAGTTAAAGGATTTTAAAACTGTACATATCTAAAAAAACTACTGTATTTTTTGTTAATTGGAAGAAAACCAGAACAGAACAAAACCACAAAAATATCTCAAACTATTGCAGCTTTAGAGAGGGTACATATGTATCTGCAGAAATCTTTCAAATTCTTAGTAGCTTCATAATTGAAGGTCTACATATTTCTCTTCAGAAACTATTTGGATTTTGTGTTTAACTTTTTTTTTTTTCAGGATTCTGATGATTCACTAAAMCAATGTGTGCCTTACAATCAGATTTTCTGGACATCAATAACAAGAAAATTAAGCAAATATTAATTGTGCACAGTCAGCAAAACTGTAATTGCCCTTATTTCACTGATGGATCCTTCTAGATGCAAATGAGTTACTCAAATCCACTTTGGCTTTTCACTTGGAAAACTATGCCTTACAGTTATTTGAAATATAAGACTGCTCTTATCCTCAAAAGCCATATTTAAGATACAGAAAATGTTTCCTAGCTAGAATTTGACTCACAATAAACTGTCAAGACATCCCCTAGGAAAAATGTCCATCATTTGATTTTTTTTTTTTTTTTTTTTTAAAGATATCCACGAATGCAATAAGCCCTCCATACCAGCATGTCGTTGATTAAAGAACTTAACAGACTTACCACATTCAAAGAAATTGTAAACAGGGCGAACCTTTAGGACTCGTTGCATATATTCATGCAGTATGCAAACTTCGGATTTCCCATTGGGATTAATGACAAATTCTACAAAAAAAGAGGGGAGGAGGGGAAAACAGCTAAGTAGTTCCAGTCTTTAAAAGACAAGTTCTACTACAAACAAACAAATAAATAAATAAATGACAAGCTACAAGGGATAAGTGCCCGCTCAAATTAAATGCAATGCTGTTGAATCAGACATGGATAATTATGACCTCAAAGTCCATTTTCTCTGAAAAAGTATTGAGAAATAAGTCTGAGAAATTTCTATCAACAACTGAAAGTGCACTAATTATGAGCTAAGTCAAATATTCTATGTTCAATGTTTGCAGTCCCATGGTCTCTGGATCTCTACACACAGCATTTTTGGCAGTTAACATCAATTAGAAATCCTCTAATTTGCTCCTAAACACGTTGTGTCTCCCTTCTAACAATAGGCATGCAGACTTCAAATCCACAAACCAGAATCACTCTGKTTTTTTTTCCCCACAAAATCCTGTTTAGCAAGCCACAGATCAGGTCACTGTCCCCTTGCCCTGAACATGCTCTTCTTATTTCAAAGTCCTTTGGGTTTTTTTTGCTGCAACAGTATTGTTAGTCAAAAGCACAAACCCTGCCTCAGCGGGCACTATGGCAGTATGGGAGAGAAAGTTAAGATTTAGATGGATAAAGTGAGTCCTAGATAGCAAGTCAGTCCTTAATTTAGATGGTTTCCATGTGGCTCTAAACCTAAAATTTAGGATAAAGTGTATTAACTAAAAATTCAACTGCACCTCCCTGTAACAGGGAATGGTCAATACGCAACTCATAAGCTTTAATTCTGCTAAAGAGCAGAAACATGACAATATACAAAACAAGAACAAAACCCAAATCACAGGTCTATGGACATTTTAAATATCAGACTGCAGTTAAACATACTACTATGGCTACACAGCCAACACAGATAAGAGCTAATTCACCCAGCTTCTCATCAGACATGATATCCACTCCTCACACCACAGGACACAACTGCACACACARTTCTTTCTTAACTGTTTCCACCAAACTGCTTTAAATCTGTATTTTTAATTGCAGGTTTTAATCAGATCAATCTGGCATTTGTAACCAGTCCCTAATTAGGGACCAATTAGAACTGGTATAGAACTGAGAAGGTCGTAGCACTGAGTGACTAGGCAGGAGGGTTTTCAGTAACAACCAACAGTAACAAGTAGCTGAAGGTAGTAACCAGTTACCAGGAGTGCAACCTTAAATAAAAATCCTTTCATTTAGGAATTATTCTTTTTAATAGGAAGTATATTTTGACAGTATTTTTCCTTTACTATGTAATATGATGGATCCAAGAACACAGAACTCTAGAACAAGAAGCAGCAGACTTATTACAGGACTTTTCCTTTTTTTCAGTCAAGCTTAGAACTGTAATTAGTCTTTGATACAGAATATTTGAACTCCAGGTAGACAAACTAACCTTTCTTTGTAGGTGCATCTTGCACAGACAAGGTAATGAGTTTCTGATTGGCAGGCAGAATGGGCCGCTCAGATTCTGCCTGCTTCCGCTTCATTTCACGATTGAATTGCCGTCTCTCAGCCCAGGTTCTGAATTTTTTTACGGTAACTTGTTCAAAGTCAAAACGCTTTTCAAGATAGCGTCTAAAATCTTCCAGATCTAAGAAACACAAGCAAGTTACTCTCTCTACTTTATGACTGAGCAASCATTAAGTCACTATTTCCACTGTTTTAAACATGTTATAATTATTTTTTTAGACCAGGAGCAAAAGTAGTGGCTTTAGTTCACATACTCAAGGTTAAGATGCTATTTTATACTAACAGAACTAATTACAAGTTTTCCTGTTACTGGGTCAAATGCAAAACATTTGTGCAAACTGGAAAACAAAACAAAACAGAAGAACATTTTATTCTGTCACTTGAAGATTTTACTAAGCCCTAACCAGCATAATACCCAACACAATTTGTAACAAAACACTAGTAATTTTTCTACTTAATCACCTGTTCACTTTCTCATCACCTGAAGCAAGTTATTACAGTGAGTAACAGTAGTTATGCTAGTAGCCTCAGTTTCCTGAAGCCAAAACTGACTATTGCTGTCTATTTATTAAACAGTCTACCATGAAACACTATATAATGATGCTCCATGAACTCCATGAATGTCTGCTGGCCTCTAAACAGAATTTAACACATTCATTTTCACATACAGAGTACTAAAAGACTGCCCCCCTTGAAGTACAGCTGCTTCTCCTTTATAGGATATTTCTGCAGATATAATCAGCAAAAATAAAGAGTAGCATCGCAAGATGTAAACAAACAAAAGCAAGCTGCTGGCATTGTTTCCTTCCACAAGGAATTCCAAATGCAAGTCACGCTTATACTTGATCGCTCAGTATTTTTTTCAGTAATATAGAACAGATCCTATTTAAAGAGAGAGATAGACAGGTGAACTTCACGTAGAAAGTAAGTACTTACTGGTTTTAGTTTTGCTGCTAAATATTGTGGGGGGTTTTTTTGTTTGGTGTTTTTGTTTTTGTGTTTTGTTTTTTTTTTTTTTAAATCTTTTGGCATGGTTTTCAGACTGAACAGGACACATGTAATGACAAGGACAAGTTTTATGTTTGAACACTACAAAGATAAGTGGTAGCCTACAATCCATATCAGTATTCTGAGTAGCAGTAATCTACATGGATGATACTCTCAGGTACGTAGCTGTGGTAAGTGGCACATGAGCTTTCTCTCTAAGTTCCTCTAAGTTTGGCAATGATTTTGGCATGACTTCTTTAGGCAGCTTTTTGTATAAAAGCTATCAGACTTGCATAAATAAAATACAGAAGCATCACACCCCTTGGCACGAGTGCAATTATATTTGCATAATTTATTCTGCTAGACTTGTGCAAATAAGGAAATCTAGTTTAACTGCACCATTTATCTTAAGAGATCATACTGAAAATAGGTATCATTCAGCCAATATAGAGACTGCATAGAAAAGCCTGTTTAAAGAAGTTACACAAACACACTTGACAACAGCAATTCATATGTATACATTGACTTAACTGAGTCTTAAACTGAGATAAAGTCTACAGGACTAAACTTCCAAAATTTTCACATTTTTGTGTGTAAAACCTTTGCATGTGGACTCTCAAGTCTTCAGCAAAAATCTCCACTGTATGTTTCTCTTCCTGTTAAAATCAAAATTGATTTCTAATACTGGATCTATTTCTCCAGATCTCTGCATACGAAAAACCATGCAGAAAGACAACGGACCACTTGATCTCAGGCAAGATATTATTCAGTTGCCAAGTCTGAAATAAAGCATATGTATCCCAAATGCCATTACCACAACTCCAGCCAAGAAAAGACTCCACTTTCCATACATACCTACAGATTCATCTTTACATACTTCAACTTTGGCCTTAACTTGTCCTAAGGCTCCTTGTGCTGCATCTCCCCCTGAGGGGTCTTTGTCATCTAAAGGCCCAGAATCAGCAGCAGTAGAATCTGGTTCTTCTGTTTGGCAGTCCAGTTCTGAAGATTTATCTAGGTGCTTTACAGGTGATACTTCCCCATTTGGGGTTATGTCATTGTTTTGTTCCCTTTCCTCATTTTCCTTCATTTTTTTGTAATGCAAGCAAGGAATGCTACTAAGGGGAGGATCATGTTTCTGCAAATACAAAATAATACAGAAGGTTTCAGTACCTCAAGGTCACCAAAAGCAAAACTCAAAAACAAAAGATGTAATCAAGATGGAATTCACTTTTATTTAGTCTAGGCTCAAGCTTTTCTTTGGTCAGCAATCTTATTCTACTCAAGATCTGAGTATGTCCACTCCTATGGTATCTTGGCACTGTGTAACACTGATACTAACCTTCAAAGTGTGTTTGCTGTTTTAGATCCAAATTATATTCTGTTCAATTACATGCAAATACTACATGCTTTCATAAAATCCATTGAGCTCTCTTGGGTTTAAGCCCATGACATTAAACCCAATTTCTGCAGACTCCTTGGGTTCATGAACGTCACATGCTTACTTCTGTAAATGTGGACCATGAGCCACAGCTCAGGCTAGTTTATAGCTACAAATAAATAATYTAAATATATTTCATGGTGGAATAAAACTAACATTTTGCAGTCATATGCAAGAACAATGAAGGCACCAAACAAGACCATCTCATTCACTTTAACTCATTGCAAAAACAGAAAAACAAAACACCGTAAGAAAAATCATATTGTATTTTCAGAAACAGAGTAGTTTATTTTTCAAGTACCTTAATTCTAACACCGGAAAGAAGCCTGCTAAAGTAGAAAAATATTCAACTGTTTGCAGGAACACATCTAATTTTTAAATCTCAGTATGCATTTAAGTGATTGACAGCTCTCACCCTTATGCTTCCCGTTCCCAAGAAGTAAGGCCTAGACCAGGTAACAACTCTAGATTCTCTGTGCAGATATACAGGAATGCCCGAGTTATGGAATGTCATGATCCATCCATCTGGCAAAGGTTCTGTAGGAGGGCGGCCACGACCTTTAAAGCAAAGAATCGCTTTAAACTTGGATAGACTGCTTAGAAGAACAGAAAAAGAATCAAGTTTTTTATTTTTATTGCTTTTTCTGTCTCAAAGGATAAAATAACACTGAAACAAGACTAAAAAAGTTTTGTGGCAAGATTTTGTTTTGCTTTAATAAAAAGGTGTATGCTTCTAATCCACATTAAATCCTGCAAAATTACAGATTCCATTATGTTTTCAACTGAAAAGCAATAGTAGCACTAATTTTTATACAGACCGATTTGTTCATTTCACCAGTGAATTTTCTCTTCTCTTCAGTCTTCTTTATGTACTTATATCATCACAAGCGCCACTATATTTAATGGAAAAGTTGTACTTGCTTTTGAAACAACTGAGTTTTCTATTAAAAATTTTTGCACTTGACACTCAGGGATAAATATGCATTGAGACACCACTAGACCCACAGACCCAAACAGCCAGCAGTGAGTTAGGCTGTAAGCTAAGGCTTTCCTATTATACTTTTCAGCGTAAGCACAATACAAACCAGGATCGAGTCTACAAGCCTTTACACGTAAATATCTTAGCCATCAAGAATAGTACTTCTTCCAGAAAACAAGACTGAAATTAGAGTACAATAAGCCAGTATGAGGAATCGCATCGCAAAAGAAACAATATTGCAGTAAAATGCTTATGCTCACACTCAAGTTAATAATACACGGCCTCACTCCTTTCTGTTCCAGAAATCAGAGAATGGTCTCACTCCTCTCTACATCAGAAATCAGAGACCAGACTCATCTTAGCTAGGAGCTTCTTGGCAATCCTGTGTTAGTTTAAAATCTTGGAGTGAAAAACTGCTTTCTTATTTCAGAATACAGTGAAGCTGTAAAATAGTCCTCTAGGGCAGGTTCAAATTTTAATTCTAATTCAGACTATTTTCAGTTACATTCTTCTGTATTGTTTCACATTCTCAGCTCTTCTTTATTAGTAGTTTGTAACATTTACGTGATGAAACTTGATAAATGTAAGCCACTGACTTTCCTAATGATTTTTTTTTTACCTAGTATTGCATGCATAAAGACTTCACATAGAGCAATTTCAACAACAGAAGTTATATAACTAAAGCAGGAAAAAGTTCACAATGACCACAAACAGTCTTCAGCAGTTTCACAGTATTGGAGACAAGAGAACAGATCACCCTTGTTTACCTCCCCACCACTGAGGTAACATTCTTATAATTTTTCACAAATTCACACACTAAARTACATTCTCATTACATACAATAGATGAAGATCGAAAGCACTCCCAAAAATTAACTTCACTGTTCAGGAACGTGAAAAATCATATCCTATAGTAAGAAGCCTTCAAACAACAGAATTCTGTAACATATTAACTATTTTACAAGAATTGCTATCCTAACTTTTGTTAGAACTTTTGTTCTACAGACATAAGCCACACAAAAAAATTATAAATATTTAATGAACATTAACTTACTTTTAAGTACAGTTTTAATTTTGGTCATCATTGGCTGCACACTTGTTTCTCCATCAGACTGGTGATCACTTTCACCACCATATTTCTCATTTTCTAGTCTCCTTGTTTTGGGTGCTCGAAGACCCTCTTCCAGCAGAGCATCCACATCATTATCAAAGTCATCCTGAAAGAGACTTCATCAGACACCATCCTTCTAGGTCTACTAACCTCCCTTTCCCCTTGCAAAGAAAAAGTATACATTTTCTGTATGTACTTCCATACAGAGAGAAACAAGAAATTTCCAATGATCCCAGTAAAAAGACTGAAAAATAAGAAAATAAGTTTTCGTAAGTGAGAACTGGTATTTTTCATGATAAAATGAGCTGCAATTGTGCAAGAAGCCTTTCAAATGTTATTTTTAAACAAGACTATAGAAGCTGCCACACAACTCAGAAGTTTGACCAACATAATTTACAAAAGTTTTCAGCCAAAGTTCTGTCTCTGAAAATTCTGCATTTTTGACTCAAGTACTGCACATTTGTAGAAGAGACTGTTTCAGTGAACATCTTCACCTACTTTTTTCTAGCCACTTGGAAACCTCCTACCCACCAAAAACCTGTGGATTTGCTTACCTCATATGAGTAATTCAAGGTTTCTTCATCCACTTTATCTCTTTGAACGATTGCTTTAGATGTGAACCCTCCTCCTTCTTCATCTATTTCCATCAAATTGTCGGTAAAATCTTCTAGCTCATCCAGAACTGCATATTCCACTCTCTTTTCCTGATCAATATCATTTTCATCATCCTTCTTGTCATCATTTTCACCCCCTATTCCTACAGCTTTACCATTACTACCACCAAAAGGACAAACATGCAAATCCCCATTGACATTATTAATACCAAAATCTGTATCTGCCTTATAATCCTGCTCAACTCCAGTGTACAGAACTTTCCTATCTTTGCTTTTGCAGCTTTCTGTAAAGCTAACACTAATCTTTACATCTTTAAGTAACTTAAGATCTGGGGTGAACTTTCGAACTGAAGGTGCATGACGAGCAGTTCTTGGGCTTTGGTCACTACTGTTAGGGTCTATTATAAGACGACTTTTGTAGCAGGCAGATCCCTTTGTGAGAAGCTGTGTTCTGCAGATACTGTGCGTGTCCCCAGCAGGGGTATCTGACTGTCCATCACCACCAGAGCCAACGTCCATTACCTCTGCGTCACTGGACGTTTGCAGGGGAGGTGGTGGAGGCTGTTCATTAGGCGGCAGAGGTGGGGGACAAGTATGATTCTCCACATTCATCTCTCTTGCAGGTTCTTTAGGGAGGGGTGGTACATTTTCATATTTCTCCATTTTTAAAACTACTGTTTTTAAAAAAACAATGCTTTAATAAATGTTTATATCTATATTCCTAACATGCATAAGTCCATCAAGATTGGTTTATCATGTTCTATTCAATATGCAACACTGATGATTCAGTTAAGCTGACTACATTGTTCTTTTCATTAATGTAGACAGCTTTCAGAATCACTGTCTCAATTATTGGAAATCACAATGCATTCAGCTTAAATAGCTGAAGACTAAGACTGCATCTTCATTGGACAAGCAGGTCTCCCTTTCTTCTCTCAACCTACAAGAAGAAAAAAACAAAGATCTTTGTCACAGAAAAAAAACGGAAATAGTATCCCAGGCAAAAAGAAAAAAATGTCACTCCTTCCGGCATAAATTTAAACTACAAGTAAGAGTGACATTTTTACAATGAAAAAAGCAGGGTATATCTTGATACCATTTTGAATGAGGCTGAAATTAGATTCTTTTTACTGCTTGATCTGTACACCAGCACTGGATAATTTGTTGACTATCTCTGCTTGGTTAGCAGGCAGGGCATTAAGCATGGCATTTGTAGGGACCAGACTAAAAACTGTGCATTTGGGGGGGGATTCTCCCATTATTTAAAATAACCTCGTATTCGGGCCATACTTACCCACACAGCAGAAAGGATAATTAGCTTACAGTTAAAGACAATCTGCAAAACCAACAAGATTTTAACAACTATGGTCTTATAAGACACATAGCTTCTTGCAAGTTTAAGTTACTAGATATTTTTGAAATCTCACTGGAAGTTTTAACAGGTAATCGCATAATTTACTAAAAACTCACACAAAATGACTCTCTAGATAACCAGATATCAGTCATTTGATCTTACATTCCATACTATTATGGGACTATATATTTTTATGCCTGAGAAATTCAGGTCTAGATACATAGCGTTAAAGGTCAAATTAATTCTGGAAGGCATTTAGAAGCCAATGTTTTAGGTAATTTATCTTGCCAAAAATATTCAATTGCTCTAGGAAATTTTACAGGGGGTGGGAGGTGTGTGTTTTGGGTTTGTTTTTTACATTAAGTGGGTTCTTTCTACCATGTCTATGATGGCTTCTTCAATTATACTTTTGTCATCTGTGCAGGACCATAAGCACCCGGGAAAAGGAAGCATAATTTCTTACCTGCTATTTTGGTTTCTCCAAGTCCCTCCGTACCACCCCAAACTGGGCTTAAATCTTCCTACCAGCTAGAAACAAAGCAGCGTTACTCTGCCCAAGACAGCCAGCTGGCTGAATCTTCTCTGTTCAAAGTATTTCCAGGYAGTAGAGAAAGCCTACCCAAGTATTCTACAAAGATAAGCTCCGAGTCCTTAGCATTGCTGTATAACATTTGAAGGCAAAAGGACAGAACGTCTGGGTTGTCATGAGGGACTTAGAGAAGCCAAACATAATTCTCTAATGTATCTCTACGCCAGCCCAGACAGAACAAACCAAAGCAATATCCAAACACCAACTGGGGCAAGGCAGGAAGCTGGGAATCAGGAGTTATAATGAGGATCAATTAAAATTCAACAGCATACAGAAGCCACCTACCTGGAAGCTGGAAGAAAGCAAAATATACAACAGAGCAAACTCTTATTTTAGTGATTTGGCAATAAAGAAAGTTTTGCTGGGGCAGCAGAATAGTTCATATTTTATGGTGAATTTTTTTTTTTTTAAATATACTCAAAACTGTGACACATTCAAGATGCTGAGCTTGATATGCATTGTAGAATTACTAAGGAAAAAGACTCCATTTTGATAAAAGCTCTAAAATAAACCCATCTTCTCCGATACAAACATATTACCTTCCAGAATGAAAAACAGCTCATTCATCAGTAAGACAAGCAGTTCTATAGATTTAAATCCATTCCATCCTACAAGATGATCATACAATCACCTGAGCAGTGATCAATTCCTTCTTCTTTCAACAGGTTCTGAAACACCTAATGTTATACAGAACACCTCTAGAAATATGTTTGTCTAATAACCTTCCCCCTTCCTCATCTTCAGATTAAAAAAGAAAAAAAAAGGTGAACGACAAATTATTAAGTTCTTCACATAAATCATTAGTGTCTTCATTGTTAATTCTGAACAAAAGAATCAAAAGTCACAGTACAAGTTTAGTAACTCCTGGAAACTAAATGCTTAAGTAATCTATTTTTTCCACCTTAGAGTCTTTAGAAGACTCTTGAAAAGAGCAAACAGAACTAATTTACACAGAAATGAAATATTGAAATTGGTATTCTAGAATTTGAAAGAGCGCTACCTTCCCACATGATCAAGGAGCTACCTGGTCCAACTAGAAAGACTATTTCTGACAAGTCATAAGACATAATTGTGAATGCAGTTTCCACATCCCTGATACACRTCCTGCTCCTACACTAACGAGTGTTTTAACACCACCAATGTCAAAACACAAGAAATTAATCTTTGCCTGCCTAGCTTTGGCAGTTCGTTGATACTACACCTCTGCTCTTTGCGGAAAAAATGTCTTGTTATTATATTCAAGCACTATTAACAATGAAATTCTTGTTGTCTTCCCCTTCTTGTTGGCCTTGAAATAATGAATAGCATACCAAATCACTGCCAGGGATTGTCTACTACTCAGTACACATACTGTGGCCACAAAAAGTGCTAGACCAAGATGAGTTTAAACTAGCTTTTGCATTTCTGGCTGTAAACCTGCCACATCCCTAGGGTAAGGTAACAGAGTCTGGCAGCTCTACAGTTACAGTGGGCTACAATACCTTCCTATAAGCTACAAAAAGCCAGGGAGAAGTAGAGTAACACAGGTCCAATTCCCATCTTCTTTCTTGCCAACTGATGTTACAATATGCCCTTTATATCAAGGGCTGGAAAAAAAAACCAACACCACAACAAAACCAATAAGGATTTTCCCTTAGATATCAGATATTTTAAAAGAAAGACAGAAGGGATGAAACCTAAAAGGATGAGTTAGATGAGCCTGTAGATTAAAAACAGCCGAATGGACCTTAGATCAAAGGAACCCAACAACCACGTATAAAAACAGACTTAGCATACTAGGTTATGTAATATTAGAATACAACGTAAGTTAGCCTGCCTACTGTCATCCTTAGTTAACTTGTCCTGAAAGAAGAGATTTTATTCTCCAAGGCTGCACCAAGTTTATCGACAGTTTCCATCAGGACTCCTTAAAAAGGTATGGAACAACACTGACAGCTGCAACAGCCAGTACAAGACACTGAAGGAACTCTGGATGAACTGCTGGAAATATGAATGCATAGCTCATGTTCTGCAGATCACCAGTACATGGAAATTTCACATTTTTAATTGCTTGCTGTTATTGTAGCAGATCATTTGAAAAAGTTTCATGTTACAAAGTAAACTCAAAGAAACAGATACATGGTGGACATCTAAATGTAATGTAGCAAACTGCACAGGTCCCAACAAAAGCAGTGTCTTGGCTTGGTTGTCTTACAGAAGTTCTTTGAAGGCAGAAAGAAAAAAAAAAAAACACTTCTTTGTTTAGTAAGTACCATTGCCTATTCCCGCAATCAGAACGGGGCAGGGGTGTGTGTGTGAAAGTACACAAAGAGAAGGGTATCTCTTTTCAAGACGGGAAAAACCCAGAATCTTAAAATTTGTAACCAGCACTGCCCAAGCTCAAAGAGGAACTCCCTTCACTGCATAGCATGTCGGCAGTCTTACAAGTGAGTTCAATAAGAACATATTTTCTTCATGAATACCTGTAGCTGCAATCAGGAACAAGGAACAGCATACCACAGATTCTCTCTTCAAAAACCACTTTTAAAAAAGAAACTGGATTCCTTGTCAGAAACTGCTTACTTCACATTCAGTGGACCCGAAAAGGAAGAGTCACTCAGAGAAAACTCTCCTTATTTGCTATCCAAATACAAAGTCCTCTTCCTCCGGCTCCAAATGGCAACTCTGCAGAGCAGAATTTGAGGCATTGATCATGCTTAAACATCCACTCAGCTTTAACCCTTGTCAAAGTAATTCCTTGCTCACAATCATCTACCTTCTTTTTATTATACCTATATCTATTGCATCTTTTTGATACATTCAGTCCTAAAAATAAGTTAATCCTATTTATTATCAACTGCTAAAAAAACCCAAAAGCCAAGGAGACTGAATTTATTTTCTTTAAACCAGAACAGGAAGTCTCGAAAGAAAAATATTCTGCGAGTTAACTACTACATACAAGAATTCGTTTCTCTCCCCATTATCAGCTTTAGAATAGAAAGATTCTGAAGGAAACAACCACTTTGTGTAAATCATCAAGGGAGTTTAAGAAAAGGCAGTCAGGGCCCAACCATAACATTATCAGTAGCAAATACAGACAAGGCTAAAGAACTCTAGTTCATAAGACTTCATCCCATTTCAGAACAAGCAGGGGCACCCTCAGAAATGGCAAAGCCATTGCTGATTTTATAGGTTGACCAGTTTTCTGGCAGGGTTTAGATAGTTTCAATTAATTGTGTAAAACAGGAAACTGTTTTTAAAAAAATCTGCAAATCAGAGCCTAGGAAGGAGAAAAAATATTCTTCCACTCACATCACAAATAGCTTCTTACTTGTAAAGAAAAACAACAGACATAAGGAACCAAATTCCCCTCTCATTCTCTAAAAAAGCAAAATAATCCTGGTAATCAAAAGGAGCAGCCCAAAAGAACTAGTGACCTAACTCCTCATCCAGAATTAAAAATAGGAACACAAGTTTAGTTACCTAAACAGAAGTGAGAAGAGGTACGTTCACAAAAGAAAAATTAAAGATCTAATCCCAATATCTGTAACTCACAACCTAACGGAGTAAAGAAATTGAATGGGTTCACCCTGCAAGCCCTCRATCCCAGTTCATGAGGGAGTGATGCCTGGATGTTAGGGGGCCCACCCTCTCAGCGGGCAAACAGACTTTATAGATAAACCTGAAGCCTAAAGAAAAGAGGTGCAAAAGAGAGACTTTTATTTTTCCAGCCAAAAAAGGTGAAGAAAGTTAGGAGAATAAACTTTTTAGAGACTGAATGAGATAATTTAGAGGAAAATATAACTGTACTTCACTATTAATAAAAGGAACACATGAAGAAGAATCCTGAGAGTTAGGGACAGACACACCACCTTATCCTCACCGTCCCAACATACCAGAACTAAAAAAAGTGAATGGGCGTCCGCACACAAGCTGGTGAAGGGCTGCCTTTTTTTCCCAACTTTGCAGAGGAGGAGAGACACGTTCTTCTCCCCTGTATAAACAGATGTATCTAGGAAATGCTCTCTCTCACCCTCCCTTTACCTTAAGACACACACACGTACCGTGAGACACGATGCAGTGTAGAAACTCATGCCAGAGTTGATACTCCCCGTCACCCCACTGACAAGGAGGTGTGCGGGAGGATAGAAAGACCTGGTGTTTCCTTTCGTTCTACTACCCTGAATGCAATTCCACGGCGGGAGCGAGTAGGGAGATGGCTGGGGGCGGGCGGGCAACAAACCCCCATCCCCCCCACTTCCCTCCCCCCCCAAAAAAAACCCAACCAACCAACCAAAAAAAAACCCCAAAACCAAACAAAACACCAGCTTTGAGGGAAGGACGCTCCAGCCGGCGGCAGGGGGGAAGCGCCTCACGGCAACACCCGCCGGGTAGGGCAGCCCCTTGCTCAGTCGAGCGACAGGATGTCGGTGCATTCGCCTCCGCTGCTCGGGGAATGGCTCTTCACGGCTCCCTGCCCGCGGCGCCGGCCCGGAGGAGGGGGGCCGCGCGATACAGGCGGCGAGGAGCGCGGCGGGCCGGGCGGCCCCCGCAGGCGCCGCGGCCTGTGGGGACGGAGGGGTTACTGCCCGCGCGGCGGCGATTGGGCCACAGAGGCCCACTCGTGCACGCCCTCCCGTCGCCCCACGGCGCCAGCACCCACCTGAGCCATCCCCGGTGTCCCTGCCGCACCTCCGCGAGAGTGGGGGGGGGCGCGGGGGCGGGAGGGCGAGCTCGGCCGCTTCACGAAAACCGTCCCCCACTCCGCACCGCTGCCGCCATCTTTAAACGCCTGCTCCGAGCCGCTCCAGTCTCCGCAGGCAGGACTCCGCGCTCGGCAAGCCAATTGCGTTCCCAGTCTCTCCTGTCGGGAGTTTGAAATCTCGGTAGCCATTGGTGGATTCCCTGGCATGTTAACCCGCTCTGCCAATAGACGCGCGAAAGGCATACGCCCTCACAGTACCAGGCCAGCGAGAGGGAGGCGGGGGCGGGACCGAGGCGGTGGGAGGGCGTGGCCGGCCATGACGGGGGGAGCTGCGCCCGGCGGAGGGCGGGCTCCTTTGTCTGGTGCCCGGGGAAGCCGTCGCCGAGTGCACCCAGCCCCGGGGAGGCCCCGAGCCGGTCAGAGCGCCGCTGCCATCGCGCTGTCCCCAGGGCAACCCAGCCGAGGGAGGAGTCCTCGGCAGCAAGGAGCGGTGCCGAAGRAGGTGGTTAAAGGCGGCCGCTGAGGGGAGAGGGGTGGGTAGAGAGGCTGAGGCGGGCAGGGCAGCCCCGGTGCCGCTGAGGGAGCGGCAGCGCATTTTCCCCGGCGCACACCGGCCCGGGACCTGCCTGGCCTTTGGGGCGCGGCCTCTGGTTGCATCGCATCCAAAATAAATCCAGCGAGGCTCCTTACCCCGCAGGTGCAGGGACGCCCGGCCTTTGCTGCAAGAGGCTAACGCAGACCCACTGTTCTCGGAGACGGCGCCGAACCTCTGAACCAGACCCTTGCTTCTACAGGCTCCGGGAACCACCCTTGCGAGGGGTGCTGCGTGATTAAACCCAGCTGCGGGTGGCATGCATGCGGTGCAGCATGTACCAGCTGTGCCTTACTTACACTTACAGGACAATGAAGAGCATTGTCCATACCAGGATTCTTGCCTCATTCAATCTGTTGTAAGAGCGTGAGATTTGATAACCTTGGGTCCAACTGATTCTTAATGCTTTTTGTCCTTTCACTTCAGCTGCTCTTACTTTAAATTAGAAAAAATATAGCAGAGGCAAGGGGTGTAGGAAGTTAATGCCTTTTATCAGACTTGAGGGAAGGACTGGCTCAACACTTTTCCCCCTACATGTATCACTAGCTAGCTAAAGAAAAGATGCCACTTTTTGCTACAAAGACTGCTTTATATCTTTAAGCAGCACAACTACAGCATTACCCCTCCAAACCTGATTTACTTAAAAAGGACAAATCAAAGGAGGTCTATATTTCATGCCATATGTACCAAGCAGTTCACAGAATAAGCCCCAAATATGACTGTAGCATTTAGACACAATTCCTAAATAATTACAGAAAACATCTTACACAATTTATGTAAAGTTACTTCTAAAGGGTTAATGAACATTTGCTGTTCTAATTCACTGATACTTTATAATTTGCTTCCCCCTGGAAATAGAGAACTATAGTAGCTTTTATTAATACACTTAAATTATAGGGTGGCCTCTCTTGTCCTTCACTATCATACTGATTTGAAATCATCAGACACAAAATATTATCATAATACATCAGTGGTTTAATCATCTACAGTATAATAGCATTTAACTATGACCTTTTTGTTTGCTTCCATGTGCAATTTCAGGACATGAGAATCTTCTTTGATATTTCACTCATCTCATGTCTTTGAGGTCCCCAAATACTGTTATGAAAGATAACAGTAATATTTTAATAATATTTTAAAATAATATTCTGAAGACCTCTGTTAGGCCTTTCATCTTTGTGTTCGACTGGACCAACATATCTAATGATATGGTGGTAATTTATACGGACATAATGACATTGTACTGTACCAACACATAATGATAACGTTACTGAAATTGGTTTGAATCTTGGCAAGCTGCCCTCAAAAACTGAAAGCAGTTTCTTATTTTTAATTCCTCATAACAGGCTTCTGCACTCAAGCCACTATTTTAGAGTGGTTTTTAAATTATGACTGCTTTAATTAATTTTTAAAACAAACCACTTCAGAATGCATATTTAATAAATATCCATGGTTTGCAAAACAGCCATTTACATCACACTTCAACCTTCAAAGCTGAGGGAAAAAAAAAAAATCTCATTATTAAGTACAGAATTTGAGTTGCTGTTGGCATTTGCTGTAAACTAGCTGTGTCATGTCACCTCATACATTGCTAATATTGTGACAGGAGAAGATTGTCCCTTTCAAACAATATATGAAAATGCAAGTATCATGATTCATTTGCATCCAATTTATGTGACTGTATAACTGAAGTATTGCACTGAGAGCATCGCACACTGCAGAAAATAGCTTAAATTTTTTATATGTACATAAACAGCAACATTTCAGTTAGAATCAGAAGAGGCACAAACACAGATTTTTGTCTAGAGTTGGAAGAATTAAAATGCCTGCAGTGCTTTGAAAGTGAAAAAATAACCAGTATGTTAGTTTTTCCATTGTGCATCTGTTCTCAGAGAATCATAATACTATGACTTAAAGCAATGATGCAACAGCCAATTCTTTGAGACACTGACACTACAGGGAAATATACTTCTAACTTTTCATAAACAAAAGAATAACAATCCAGTAGCAAAACAATGGTTTCATCAAAACAGTGTTAAAAACATGGTTAAATTTTTAACCCAGAAGGCCTATGTGACCTCTGGAGAATTAAATCTGATCTGCTATGTCTGACAAGTTGCAAATTCACCTGAAAATTTTGATCACCTGGACTTCTGATGAAAGACTTGCCAAACGTGCACAAAAACCTTATCTTCCATCCAGACTTTTGAATTGGAAGTGTGCAGGTCCACCTGCATAGTGCACTCAGGACTTACAGTAGTATCATGAACTATCATTATCATCAGCAAAAAATCAGTTCCTAATGACAAGGAGTTTTTCATATGCAAGATACAGGAGGGCTGGACAGAAACAATTGCTGTCAACACAAAATATAGAAAACAAGTCTGTAAGGAGAACAACTACGAGCTTCCTAATAAAGTTAACAGGCTGCATTTATCAGAATGAAAATTAGGTGGAGCCAGTGTCTTTTTCATATTCTTAGTTACAGTGTCAGTAACTGCAGCACATACTGCGCTGCTCCAACAGTGAAATCTACTGGAAGACAAATTTTGCTCAGCCCGCATTACTTTTATTTCAGTAAAATACGTTGTTTTGCAAAAAAGGTATTCTACTTTCTGAAGATGTGAAATATAAAAAAAATTAATATGACTTATCTTTCCAAAGACACTTTAAACACTAATCATCAAGGCATAAAATAGATTTCAGGTACGAAACAGATTTGCGTGTACTTTACAACATGTATCATTAACCTGATGGAAACAATGACCAGATTAATGAAGCTGAGTCACTCTAGCTACAGCCTACAGTGTGCCAGTTTGCACTCAAAGATCTGGAACTATATTAAAAAAAGACTTCCTTAGTAACGCTATGAAAACAGACAAATTTTTAATCTAAGTGCTATTCAGGGGACAGTTTGCATACAGTATTCACATTTCAGCCACCTTGGACAGCAAGCGAGAGGCAAGCTGGTTCCGGACTATATACAGATTGCTGCAGCTCTGCAAAGCCCAACCTTTGAACTTCAGCGGGGAAATGCTTCTGTGTAGACTGTTTCCCTGGTACCTGATCATACTGCACCAGAGTGGAAATGACCAAGCCTTCTGTACTTCCAAGTAGCACTCCAAATACAGCCGTGTAAATTGGAAGTCTGAGAAAGCTCTCAACCATGGAAAAATCAAGTAAAACGTAATTAAAAAAATATATAATTGACAAACCAAATTAATTAATTGATGGAAAAATTATTTTTGTCAGAGTAAGAAGTGGTGCAAATTAAGATTTACTAAATTTAGTTGTATTAAGGACACAGTTCATATTACATCAGCATCCAACAGGATTCTTTCCATTGAGTTCAGTGAGGTTTCTCTCATGCCCCAAGGATGAATCTGAGAATAATTTATGTTGCATGGAGGCATCTAAACTAACAAAGATGACTTATTTCTAGTTTGGACCTGGTCTGAATACAGTCCATATCAATTCAAATGTCCAGCCCCCTAAGGAAACATAATGCAGACTTTATTAAAAAATCCTCAGAAGATTCATGACATCTAACTTCAGGCATCTAATTTAGCTTGCCCATGAAATGAAAGGCAGATTCTTAAGTGTTCAGAGAAGCAGTTAAGCCTCCCCATTGATTACATTAAGAGAATTCAGATTCCTCATGTAGATACCCATTAGACACTTAAAGAACGTGACATCAGTAGGGTTGGGATTTTCTCCGAGTTTTGAGATGCATTGTCTCGTTTGCCAGAGAACAATAAATCCATTAGAGCTTTAAATGGAGACAGCAGGTGTCATACAGCAAAACGGGCACTGCCATTGCACATTGACTAAGGCAGAATTAGAGGGGGAGGAAAAAAGCAAACTGATACCTGCTTGCATTGTGTATTTTTGGCGTCTCACTTTTGGCTGAAATCTGCTCTTCTCAACCTAACCTCTGTCAGTCATCACCTGACAGCCATGGAAAGATGTCAAAGGGACCCCTGAGCAAGCTCAGATCAGTCCTCCAATGTCAAAAGAGGTGGCTGGTTGCTACAGGAGATAATCAAAGCAGACACATCCTTTGGCTCAATGGTACCAGGGAATTACTAATCTTGCACTTTGGCATCCATGCAGATTTAAGGCAAACTAAACTGTGTTGTCTACCAAAGCACATCTAACTTCTGATTTTTCTGATGGAGAAACTTCAGCCAATTGGTTACTTCTCTRAAGTTTCAGATTGCTGTTAGCATTTTTTTCCCAACAAGGCAGGCATTTTTCTAAAGACAGTATTACTTAAAAGTGGGATATGATGACTAAGAGGTCAAGTAAAAAGTAACAACTCCCTGTTATAGCCCACAAGTCATTTTCTGTTCAAAGTTTTCTTCTGACCTAAATTACTCTATCATTATATTCAAACATTTTATATATAGAATGTTCTTGTCATAAATGCATCTGGGCATAACACTGGAGATCTGAATTCCTGCCTGCTATGTGACTCCTATGCAAGTGACCTTGCCAAGTCACTCTAACAATCAAATCCACTACCATTTCGGTGGAAAATTTACAAGGTGGATGCAGCTGCAGGTTAAATAGGGGACACGTGCAATGGCAAGGCTCTTTCCCTYTCATCTACCCTGGAATATGCATACTGTTCCATGCAATTCTAACCCGTAGGAGGAGAGCACTTAGCTCCACATTCAATAATCTGCATTGACCAATTTGGTTTAATTAACCTTTTCTCGTTTTTTTGGGTGGTGGTTTTGTGTGTGTGTGTGTGTGTGTGTGTGTGTGTGTGTGTGTGGTTTTTGTTTTTTTTTTTAAAGATATTCCAAATTTGGATGAAAAAAAGATGCCAATTTTTAAGTAACTAGGTGGCCTTCACATTAGAAACTGGACTGCACATGTCACTCATAAGTAACATTCTCTGCAATTGCCAATCGGACCTGGGTTGGTGCTATTGTACAGTGACCGAGGCTGCCCTTGCTTGTTCTTGATACATAGAACAAACTGGTTCCTAGGGCTGAAAATCCTGCATTCTCAAATACACTCAATTTATCTAAGGGAATATTAGAGAAAAAAATTAAATAACATCCATGTGGGATAGAATACCAGTCTTCACACTTTGTTTCTATAGGCCCTTTCATCCAAGTAGTTCAGAGCACTTTTCTAGAATAGATAATACTTATCTGCTATTTTGTAAAGATAAACTTAAGCATAAAAAACCCCCCAAAATCCTCTGAGCCAGCCTTGTGGCTGCTTTCATGTCACACATCTCTACCATATGCTACTGTTCAGTTGTTAAACTAACCCTGCAAGTCACTCTTAATTACTTTTCAAGAGCTATAGTAGTACTCCATTGACAACTACTACTTTAGACATTCTGGCTTCTCCTAAACTTCTCCAGCCAGTGACTTCTGTTGAGTGGCAATTTTTCTTGTGAGTCATTATACATCATGATGTTTTAAATTCAAACCTGTGATAACAAAGCATATTTTGTTGTTCCATAGGACTGCTGTAAACTACAGCTAAGAAACTGTGGCTCCAATTCCTTAGCTTGGTCTACTATATATACTGCTGGTGGCACACAGACATGAATCAGGAGCATAACCTTTGGCTGCCAAAAATCCAAGTGTAGTTCCACTTATATGAGCAAAGCCATAAATGTCAGTACCTTTGTTTTCCCCCCCCAACAGAGGCAAAATAAGTTATGCTTCTGAAAGCACAATTGTGCTGGTATAGCTGTTTCTTACGTAACTGCTTTGCCAGTCTAAACACATGCATATTATACCAAGAGAGTACTCAGACTTGACTGGCACAATATATTGCTGAAGAGAACAGAAAAATTTGCAACTGTCATACTGCAAGGATACCGATACAACACACATCTATCACATGCTACACCTGTAAGTAAAGCAGACCAACATAAGCAGATTTATGCAGCAAAACAATTGGTTCCATGTACTTAACCTCCATGCTATGTGCATTTCACAGTTGTGCTTCAGGCTAAACCTATAACCCATTGGAGTACACTTAGCGTGTTCCTGAAGCGCATCTACCAGTTCTGTTCCATTTGAAAACAGTCTAGTCCCTGTGATCTGAGGTTGCCCTGAAAATGTGAGCCAAAGCACAGTAAATAGGGACTTATCAGAAAAACCATGTAAGGGCACTACTAATCAAACTAAGGTACTAATGTAGGCCCATCTGTAATTGAAAGGACAGTTAATTACTCCCTAAATACCAGCCATTCAAGTGAGACATGACAAACATGAGATGGATAAATGCATTTGACTAAGACCTTGGCTCTATGGTTATTTCCAGTAGCTATTCACACCAGAGCTACTACAGGGAGAGAAAAAAACCTAGCTTTCTCATTCACCGTTTTCTTGGAAGAGCACATTCTTTTAACGAGAGGCAAAAGCCTCCATTATTGAATACTAATTATAATGTTGTACCACAAGAAGAGACACTACTGGCTCCACATATTCTCCAGTTTATTATTTAATCTATCTTAATTAATGTCTGAAAAGTGATGTGGTTTCCTCCACTGAACAGAAGCAATCAATGTGTTTACACAATCTGGTAAGTTACTGACCAAGGTTGGCTCTGTGCCTGTAAGGGCTGGCATGTCAGATGAGATATCCATTGAAAACACTTCCTCTGTCACCAGAGGCAAGCTTGTAAGGCACTTTACTGCATTAGTAGGCACTGTCGTTTCTCAGAGGCCACAAAAAGAACAAGCTCATAAAATAACGTTTCATAAAACCAGCTCAGTTCCAGAACATTTTACTGAGAATATGTAAGCATATAATGATTGTCAAGAATGTGCTGAAGTCCCATTAATTCAGAGCAAGTTAAATAAGGACTAAATATGCTTTTAAGTGCTCATGTAAAGGCCAGCTTATGCATTTGTTTAAATTCTTTCTTAAGTTACTATTACATAATCATAATTGCAGAGACCAAGCATACAGTAGCATCATTACATTTCATATTAATTTTCATAGATAAAAATGTATTCTGCATAAATTATTTTCATAACAATTATTTCTATGCTATTCAAAATAATTTAAAGAAGTTCAAATCACATACCTACGTAGCAATCATAGCTTCAGTGGAAGCTTCATAATCTGTGCGCAGGGTGGTTGTTCTGGTTTGGGGTTTTGGGTTTGGTGGCGTTTTTTGGGGTGTTTTTTTTTGTGTGTGTGTGGTTTTTGTTGTTGGTTTTTGGGTTTTTTTTTTTTTTTTTTTTTTTTTTTTTTTTTTTTTTTTAAATCAAAAGAATACATCACTGAATGCCATTTCCAGCTCAAACTCTTCAGGAGAGAGATCAGGACTTCACATGCATTTTTATAATGTTTTAGGAAAAAAATCAAGGTTCTCCCTGTTGAGGCAAATATTTAATAATGCAAATACTACAGTTTTAATAAGTAATATGATCATTCAAGCTGATATTTAGTAAAGACACAAAGAAAGAAAATAAGATAAATCACAGAATGAGATGGAAATTAAATGCATGCTGAAAAAGGTGCCGTTTTAGCAAAGGTATTTAGAATATGGAGGTTATTTTGTTTTACTCACCTGGTTAAACCTAATGCTTCCATTGAAGTCACTATCAAGCATTCTTCAACTCTGCAGTCCTACTTGCTGTTTATTTTACCTCTGTGTTATAAGCACTTTTAAAAACATACACTCTCTAGCAATACATTACAGAATTCTCTATGTAGAGTGACCTTTTTGGCATGGTTGAATGCAAGTTATATTAGAACAGATATTCCATTCTGACGATGAGTCCAAATTCTCCACCAAATTATTTGTAAATATATTTTTCTATATGTAAATATATATTTTATATCTAATTTATAAATCTATTATCTATTTATATCTCTATATCTAAAACAGTAGCTTAATCAGGCCACACAACTTCATGTTTAGAGTAAAGGTCTCAATAGAGTGCCAGTAAATATTCCTGATGTAGCCTGGACGTCTTAAAGCTAGACTGTCCATTTTTGTCTACTTGTAAAATAGCCACTCCTTTTTCATTCAAGCTTTTGCAGATAATCTTCAGAACATCTTTCAACATAACAGATTTTCTTCATTATATTTGTTCTCTGCTAAATTAAGTATGGCCTTCTCCTCCACTTCATTTCTCCAACTTCTGATCTGTTTTTAGTTTGCGTTTGGTTTTCTCCATTAATCTTTCTAGTACAAAGTCACAAAAATTTAATGTGAATCAGCAGAGAAATTACTTTTTTCTTGTTCATGTTGTATGTGACTTAAATAGATTGTAATTCTTGCCTATCCTACTTAATATAAAAGTTTACATTATTATTTTTCTCTCTCATCTATAATCCCAAGTTCAGTCCTTTGTGTCTTCTGTTTCAAAAGATATGGTAAATTTGAGTACTTTAATCTGATACTGCTTTTTCATTCAGTTTAAGTTCTTGATACAGGATGTTCCAGAGATAGTTACTTTATATATTCATTTTATCTATTCAACGTTTTCTTCACTCTGTTCACCTTAACTTACATTTCACAGCATGAGTCATACTGATGGGTTACGTAATTCTCACAGTTTATTCTATTGCCTTTCCAGTTGATTACAATACAGGTTCTATTTTCACCAAGTCAAGACCATTTCCTAAATCCTCAGTAGCTGTCAACAAG
Source organism: Phoebastria nigripes (assembly GCA_035582835.1). Classification (NCBI taxonomy): domain Eukaryota; kingdom Metazoa; phylum Chordata; class Aves; order Procellariiformes; family Diomedeidae; genus Phoebastria; species Phoebastria nigripes. The sequence continues at coordinate 884,498 of JAYKAV010003399.1, forward strand.
ACTTCTCTGCAGAAAATTAATCTGATGAAGAACATTATCAATGTTCTATTACATGAATCTGAATGATATAAAACTAATTCCTAGTAGCTAATACTCCATATAAATAGGGATGCTTGCTAAGCCATAAATGTGCTTCAAGTTCTTCAAGCTACATTTGAAATGTAAGATGCTTTAGTTATTGCTTTATTACTGTGTAGTATTTCATCACTTCATTTTGAAATTACTTATTTCCTTATGATAATATGAAAACAGTATTCCAAGTCTTATCAATATTTTGTCTTAATATTTAGTTTGGTATATTTCATTTGTAACAATAAATATCAGTTAAGCTTTGAACATACTGAGGACCTCCAAAGGCCTAATTCATTCTCTGGTCTATTAAGAGTGTATTTAATTAAAGCTACTGATGACAGGGAGATGAGACAATTACATCTCCACCGCAATGTCCAGGTATGGCAGAACATTAAGGTAGTCTCATCTTAGTGTAACAAGAGTCTCAGGTCTGCCCAAGATCCAGACTTTTTCCACAGTGAACCTGGATTCTTGCCCTTCAGTAGCGTTTTGTGAGGCTCTGGCTTTTCACTAAGGAAGCATTGGTTTTGCTCTTTCCTTCGCATTATCTGTACTCTCTCTGCTGCAATTATTTCCATTTTTGGGGGGGAACCTGAGCCTCTCAAAGTACTTTTAACATATCTTTATCATTATACTAATTTTCAAGGTCCCTGATATTAATAACTCTCTTGCCACAAACATTTGATGCAACCACCTAATTTTAAGACCAGTAATCCACACCAAATTTATCTTGTTGCATWGACAAGAATTGGCAGTGACAACTTTAGAGGCTCGTGAGTTAAAGCTTTTCTTTTTGCAGATTTTAGGAGCTCCCCTAGATTTCATTTGGGTTGCTACCTTAACAATGACAATACCAGTTGCTTGTCTTCTCAAAGTGACTGTCAGTTTGAAAAGGTCACTGCTTGTAAAGCTAAAACTAGCTCTGAGATGGCTCCGCCATTTTATAGGCAGGAGTATGCCAGTTCCTCTTCCTTTAAGGGCTTGCTTGGCACATTCTGGTATTAAGATTTGAAGGATCCACTCCAGTCTGCAAGGGAGAATGCAGATTCCAAGTACTCTGAGGTCATGGCAGGRAGAGGGATGCTCGAGACATCGTTTCAGACATTCAGTGTTTGACAACCTTTGTGTTTTCTACCTGATCTTGCTGTGCTTGGAGTAGAATCCAGCCAGGGCTAGTAACAAGAGGGCATTTGCTTTTGGGAGGGGAGGTGGTGGGCACATATTGGTTGTCAGAAGTTGGAGGGTATTTCAGAGAATTGATTATGTGACACTTGGTCTGGGAACRTTCCAGTCAATACATTCTGTTTACTAACCTGAAAAACAAAGCAAAATGCCCCAAACCTGGATTATTAGCTTTAAAGAAATATTTTCCAATTTCTTACCTAGATAAGACAAGTATAACCATGCAACAGTATAGAATTAAAAAACCAACACACACACACACACAACACAACAAAAACCAAACAAAACCCCCAGAAAAATACAGCACTCTTAGAAGGGAATTAAGTACCAGAAATAGACTTAACTTAAAGCTCTTTCATTTCTAATACCTCATGAAAGATTTTACTTCATCTTATCACACAAAGTTACAGACAAACTAACATAAACATATGTGCAAAAATGCACAATTTATTAATGTTGACAAAGACTGGTCACCAAATTGACTTTATTCTTATTCTAGTTTTGAACACACATGTAAACAACAATTATGAAATAATTTTAAGCCAAAAAATATAACTGAGTTTTTACAGATATTTTAAAATTTCTTCCACTACCATTTTAATAGAAAAAGAGACAGGAAACAAAAATCTCCTGCAAATTTGTGACTTGGAAAAGATGTTATATATAAGCAAACTTGTAAAATGCCATGCAATAGTTTCCTATATACATTTTTTTCCTTCATATCCTTTAAAACTGATATTTAAAACCCCATTTTATTTTTAAAAATACTTTTATAAAAATAAAATACTTACTTTGGTAACTTTAACTACAGTTTACTTCTTCCAGTGGATTCATTGCAAATATAATTAGCACACAGTAAATTATGCACTTCATGAATACCTGATCATTTCTATGGACAAGCACCATTTGCCGATATCTGCATTGCAGTCCTGATCCTGTTTCCACTGAAGCCAATGGCAAAACTCTCATAAGCTTCAAAAGAAGTTAAAAAAAGCTCACTTTATTAACTACTCTGACATCATAAAAAAAAAAAAAAAAAGAAAAAACCCCAAACATTAGAGGTTTTGGTTCTATACTGTTTGTTTTATTTTAATTGTCAGAAAAAGCAAATCCCAGATTGAGAGTTTTGATTCAAGCAAAGCAAAATACACTACTATCACCTGTTTTTACATCTAAGCTCTGACTTGCTTTTCTTTTGCCTATACATAAAAAATAAGTTTTCATTATTACAGAACTACTGTAAAAACTAAGGTTTATAAATGCTTTTAGCAAGAAACAGCATGCAAGCATTTTGCTTGCCATTTAGATAATGTCTTCAAAGATAATGTCTTGTTCAAATATACACTGGCTATTTTTTTCTTAAGATACAAAAAGGTTTGATACACAAACTCTCAGCAAGAGCAAGCCATCGAAGCCAAGTTTTGTTTTTAAATATGCACTTGTCAAATTAAACTTAAGACAGCCATGGCTATTTCTTCGCATCTAAAAATAACATTTTTATTCATATAAATATACGGTTTAAACAGCCATCAAAAAATTAAAAAGGGCTAACCATTCCCTACAGCTCAGAAAGACAGTCTGGAAGGCTCTGAGTTTGAAACCACGTACAACCTGACAAGACTGTATTGATCATCTTACAATCAAGGTGGTCAAAAAGTCATTTATACAGTACCGAACAAACAACTGTGACTAGTCATGCAAGCAGTCCTGGTATCTAGAAGCTATTTAAATATGCAAATACAAAGGAAATATCTGACTAAATGCTGCTTTAGCATCTCCTGGCAATTAGAAGTCTGGGAATGGCCTTTCACAGTACTTCACCTCAATGGCAAGTCTAATTAACTGCTTCCTCCATTACATACAGACACAAACACACACACTAGTGAGAATGCTTGAACACACAAGCTTGAGTACAGAAGAACAGTTGCACATCTTTGTAAATAGTATCAGAAATCTTGCTATTTGTAATAATTAATAATCAGAGGCTTGTAAAAAGAATACATTCAGCATATATATAGAAAAAAATAGCAGTGATCTATTACTAAGTTAATATTCAGCATTCAAAATAAGTCAAAACGGAACACCAGTAGCAGCAAAATAACTTAGGGTTTTAAAATATCTTGATATTAGCTAGAATATTCTATCACCTACACTGGYACTGAATAATTGAAAAAAAGCATGCATTTAAATAGCTTTTTAATTCACAGATGTTAGAACACATGAAGTGCATCTTAATACCCAACTTTTTCAGCAATATAAAGACTGCAATAATGTCACCTTAAAACAAATAGCTATTTTTCCTAAAAATCTATGAGCAGTCACTCCAGGTTATGACATATTATACCAATAAAGAAATGAAGCCAAAATTGCACAGGTATAAAACAGCTGATATATGTAAACTTCATATTCAGCTTCTGTTTGCAAACAGATACCTATTCCTTACCTGCCTGCTGGGGAAGAAAAGAAGAAAAACAACATTGCTAATTAGACTATCAGGAAACAAGATGTCACAATACACATAATTTTATTCCGGTCAAAGATAAGCAAGTCTGCTCCCATGATTTTTTTAGTTTCTACTGAGTAAAGCTGAACAGAGACTGAACTTAATTTCCTATTTACTCTGAAATTAAGTTTAGAAATAAGATCTATTGCTGTACTATCTGTARGAAAACAAATGTAAAGAATTCCCCCTGCTCTGCCTTCCCCAGGCAGAACATTGCACCATGGCACTGCTGAAAAATTTACATGTTACTATAGCAGTTAATACTACAAAGATAACATACATTCGTTTAATGCACATTGGCATCAGCTATACAATCTTAAAAGCATATGTTGAAGGGAAAGCCAAGTGTGGTAAAACCTTCAGGTAGAACAATAAAAACAGCAAATGTTTCCCCTCCTCTGAACCAAAAACATGTTTAAGAGTCTACTCAAAACAACTTAAAAAAAAAAAAAAAAAAACAAAACCAAAACCAACCAAACAAAAAAACAACTACCAAAAAACCAGCAACAACACACAAAACCCACAAAAAAGCAATGACACTGTCTTGGGCAAAGATGGCCTTGCCCTGGAAGCAGGGTGATGTTTAAAAATTTATTTCTGATTATAAGTTGCTACTTACTGTAAAAACAGTTTCTTCTTTTGGTTTTATCCAAAGGATTTGTGAGCCTGATAGGGTATGCTATCAGTTTATTTAAACTTTTGCTTTCCTTGCTATTTTTAGCTTGTGGAGGCTGGCACAAAACATTTACTAGAGCTTAATGGCTTGTTCTCTCATTGCTTTTATTACAAACCATTCAAATGGAAAGTTAAGTGTGCAGTTTGAATTCATAGGTGCTTGTTTTCCACTGGTTGACATCTGCATTGATCATGTTGCGCTCTGTGAAAGTAACCCGTCCTTCTGAATCAATGAGAATGACCGTGTTAGTCCTGAAACAACATAAGGGTAGAAGGTTAAGCCTTGTGTCCGTTATATATATTTGCAGGGTCCCATACCTCATCCCCAAAGGTTTTAGCTTTTTTTTTTTCTTGACCACATCATCACCACACTAGCAGGGCAGAAACCATCCTGGCAAGTTCAAATGGGCATTTTCAGTCCCTTCTTCCATCACTCCCCTGCACTGATTCCCTGTTGCACTTGCAGCAGCTGACACACAAAGCTGCTCATTTACGGAGAGTATGATAAAAGGTTAAACTTCTTTTAGTGCCAAGTATTCCATTCAGAAGTACTGTAAAACCAAGTTTTTCTTCACAGCCTACACGTACCCTGATGGGTTATTCATATCAATAGTACTCTTTCATTCTTTCCTTTCAAATCAATTGTCCATTAAGATTTAAACATCRTTAATTATTATCATAGGACACTGATACACAATCACAGAAAAACTTTTCTCTCTCTAGGAACCTTCCAAAGAAGAAATTTGTTTTCATGAAAAGCAGATTCCATTCATGCATCTATGCCACTTTGTTATGTGTAAGCTGTCATTTCTCTACGGACACTGCAGTACCCTGCCAGAGAGATGACTGACAGAAGTAGGAGTTTTCCACCATCGTGATGTGGTGGTCTTCCCTAAGTCATTTCACAGTTGTTCACTCATATAAAAGAAGTTCTTAATTTCCTCAGAAGAATATCGTGAGGCCTAATTAACAATCTCTATTCACTAAGCCATGTTGTTAAGGGAAAGATAAGTGTGAGCATACAATTATAGTAGCAGGGAAGACTTTAAATACAGTGTTAATTCACCAGTAAGGAGGTCAGTATTTCTACTAAGTTATCCCCGTTTCCTTTGAAGTAGCTAGACTGCAGCCTGTGAAGCAAGGGGACGAAGATGCTTCTTTACCATTTTAAGTCTTTATTATCCCATATTTAAAGTGTTCTTTGAACACGTTTTAGAGAGATACTCAGTTTTTGCAGTRGTTTCTTTCTCAGAATACCAACTTAAAAAACTTACAGAAGTGAGTGCTCTCTGCTTATCAATTTACATCTCTACAGTGGAAATGCTATGGCTGACTATGCCAGGGACACCAACATGACAATATTGTTGGCAGTCTTTTAGAGTAGGAATTCCCGGCCAGCAGCAACAGGGTTCACCTATAATTTTGTCCCATCAAGGATTAAATGCAAGATGCATTGCATTATTCTATTCTTCTTGCATCTTTGGTAGAACAGTCTGAGCAGAAAGTGAGAATATCTCAGTAAAAACAGCAGCATCAGTTAGGGGAAAAGTGGAAATACCTSTTCTTTTGAACAAGAGTAATGGGTTTTTAATGTATGAGAATGGCAGCTACATATTACAATGACATGCCTAAAGAAACCTCTAACTTAGCTATGCAGATGAAACTATTCTTGCTCTTGGAAGAGAAATGTGTTCTGCAGTTCCTCAGATATAGAAGATAATGGTTTTTCTGCTAAAAACATGACTTCAAAGCTTTTCATGTTTTGGTAAGATCAAAATTAGAGGTGGTCAGATCTGCTACTACATTGGGGAACCAGAACTGTATTATCTTGTCTTGGATGAACTGAAGCTATGTCACACTCCCCACCGAAGATGAACTATAATGTGTGCTTAAAATACTCATCAGTAGCCAATCTAAGACACAAGAATACTGAACAAGGAAATGCTGAGCAAGGAAGTACTTTACTGAATTATACTTGATTAATATCTGAATAAATTTAAAGGAGTAACTATAGAGTTAAAACTTATAGCAGCATAATTTTGATTTGAGATATGCTTTGATCCAGTACACATTTATTTCTGACTATGAATTTTTTACCTTGTTCCATAACCTGGGCAACGAACACATACAGCTGCATACTTGTTCAATATAGGACGTATATAATCCTTCCCTTGGTCTTCAATCGCAGGGTCTGGTAATTGACTGAAAAAAGTAGCAAAGTAATAAAAAAACCCATTTAATTCTCCAATATTAACACATTCATCCTTCTTGAACCAAGCTGTGTTGACTGAGTGGTTGATAAATAACAATCGCTTTTCAAAAAGTACAAAAGTGTGAATTGTGTTCAAAACTAAAGTATGAGGAAAACCAAAGACAAAACAGCTTGTAAGCTCTTTCCCATAGAGATTCTTTCAAGGTCTTGAACTTTTGTCTCACTTTAAGAAATTTTTTCGTATCTTGACAAGTTTTTCACTTTCCTTGTTATTCTTTGTCTGTCTTTCTGTATTTTAGTTTCAATTAAAACATTAATGATCAAGTAATTTGAGGCACATCACATGAACAAGCATTTTTCCAGTTAGWCTCCAGGAGTTCTTTTGTGTCGAAGACAGACCTTTCTGCTTCCTTCGATCTTGTTTGGAATACCTGGAAAATACCTGGGACAATCCTTAAAATAAAATTTGTGAAGATGCAGCAGAGGACAAGGTGAGCTTGCGCCCAGATTTCTTGACATATATTCCTATCAAAGCTTGAAAGATATTTAGAAGCATATTTTTATTATAAAGCATATCAAGCTTCATTTATTGTAATTAAACAAGTATCAGCATCCCACAGAAGCGATGCTAAGGTCACAAAGGTTACTGCAGCAACCCTACATCCCTGGCTTTCCATTCACATCACCAGAACATATTCTCAAATGCCTGCCACAAGTACAGCTTCCTATTTCAATAATTAAAGATTCCAATTTTATTTAGCAAAGTCCAATTTAACTATTATTATAGCAGGTTTGTGTGTTTGATTTTTAAGCTTCTTCCATCTTCAAGAAATAATCCCATTTCTGCCTCCTAGCACAGACCCAGTTGTACATATAAAAGAATAATAATTCAGCAGCCTATCAGCTGTACAGTGAATGTTGGGGAAGAGGGCAGAACAAAACAGACTGATCAATTGAACCCCACTTTCAGAGCTCATCCTGATCTGTAGAGGAGACTGTGCAATTTGTTATACTGTAACTGACCTTTACATCTAACTGGGATCATTTTCTTTGTTGTTGTAGTGTAGAAGAGGACCTGTGGGTGTTTCAGGGAAAAGCAAGAATAGGTGCAATTCTACCGCGAATAGAGCAACTAAGCTGTTCTCACTCCTGTATTGGGCACATGGCTGGAGCATATCATGATGTAACAGAGAAGGCACATAGCAGGGCACTTCAGCCCATGAGAACTGTCAGCTTCTACCTCATGCTCCACCACCAACCATTGTACCCACTTAATTCCGGTAACACACATAAAGTGATCATAGAGTAATACGCAATAAGATATTTTAAGAAAGTTCAAAGCTAGCGCATATCCATGTGTTCATATTTATTATGAAAAGATAATTTCATCTTGAAGTGTGCTTGGGAAAGATTACAGTCTTAGTTTTAAATATTGCTTTTTGTAAGTAAATATTTCCACTTTATAGTCAGATGACTTCAGATGAGATCATACTGAATTATGGAACAGTAAGAGAAGATCATTTGTACTGTATTGTATCTTATACCTTTGTCTTTTTACTAGTAAAAGGTAAAGTATAACAACTTTTTGAAAAATCACTTGATCTGATATCAGATGAAAAAAGAAATTAAGATGGCTTAACAGACTTCCCAATTACTACTCACTGCTCAGATGTCCGAGTTCTTATGTAAACCTTTATTTTGAACCACTGAAAAATGCCACAAACGTGAATGTTGGCATTCAAATTGACTGATAAAGTTAGGAAACTGGATCTATATACCAGAAACAGCTTTGCTTCAACACAAATCACCCCCTAGACAGGTAAAAGTCAGGCTAAACATGAAAGTTACTGGACACTGAGCAATGATATGAATTTAGACCACAGCACCTCCTTTACCCTGCTCTGTGTCTGGACATTTAAGTGGTATCAATTTCCTTTACTTCTAAACATCTAGCTTATGGGCTCAGGTTCACCCTGCGTAGCCAGTAGTGAGTGCAGGAACCTTACTTAGATACTCAAACTCATCTCTTGGGAACTTCCTTGACCAGAGGCCTACAGCTTAACTGTGCAAATACTCCCTTATCTCCCTTCCCCCATTTAGCATAAAAATAATTGCACTTTTGAAGAAGGCAGCTGGTTCTACTTCAAAAATAGCTTGCTTCTCCACTCTCTGTGTCTACTCTGGGTAGCAATACAGAATAGCTAGCAGCTACTAACACAAACCTCCYCATGTAAACAAGTGCTTACTCTGTGTGCAGTAAGAAACTGAACCTTACCCTACAGTGAGCCTCCACAAAGCTTACAGCAAGCAACTTACACATCCCTTGTCTTGCACTCGTTACCCTTRGTAAGAAATGTGCAATTTTTTAAAAGAAAAGGGCACAGAGAAATCAGTGTACAGTCTATGAGTACTAAGACTGCAGTAATAATGTTTACTGTGTCTGCTGCTAAAAACCAATATTGTTGAAAGTCAGTCTCTGTGGTACTTTTGCCCTTCATTAGCCAGCTTTAGTCAATTAAAATAAGGCAAAAGTTTATTTTCTGTCAAAATAGTTTCTACGTGCAATTTTTAAATTGGTCATATCGCATTTTGAGGAAACTCTGGCTATCATGTTCTTACGGCTCTTGATTATTCATCACTGTAAGAAGCTCCTGCACCAAGTCTTCTTTGGTAAGGTCTTGACTTCTCTTGACCACTTCTGTGAAAAGCTGCTTCCCATACTGAAGTTTCTTCCATGGTGTATCCAACAAAGAATTACTTAATCCATATATTCCTATACATACAAAAAAAAAAACCAACCCAAACATCTTATTAAGCTCTGGAGCAAAGAAAATGAACTTATGTACTATGCAAAAAATAATATCATAATTATCTTATCCCACAGTCTGAGGGACAGAAACAAATGCTATCAGTAAATTCATCGTGAATCTCTTATGATAATTTGCTTATTCATCCTATTGCCAAAGAKGTATATCATGTGATAAACTAAATACAACACCCCTTCAGATAGTAAGTCTCCTAAGTGTGCAACTCATACTAAAATAACCTAACCATTTCTCAACAACTCTTCTGGATCACTACTTCTGACTGTTTTATTAGGGGGAAAAAACCCACAAAACCAACACACAACCACAAAAAACAAACCAAAACAAACAAACAAAMAAAAAMCCAAAACCAACACAAAACCAAAACACCCACTTCAGAGCATCATTGCTTTAAGTTTACTAAAGTTAGCTGAATTTGAGATTTTCAGCACTGTTATTAACACAATGTACACTGTGGTGTGAAATCAGGTGAAATATCAAAGCTTTTTTTTTTCCTCCAGAACACAACACTAATAGAAACATTAGGGTATTACATAACCTAAGCACAAAATAACCGTAATCACGATATTGAGTTTATTTCTGTAAAGCAACTTTAATCCTTGAAGCTTTACGTGWCATGAAATTAATGAAATCTGTAATAAGGAGGTTATGTAATAAGTTTAAGACTTAAAAACAGTAACAATCAAGTGTTTACAGACCAGTCCCTGTGGACCACTTCTAGCTGCACAGTATCTATATATTTACTAAATAATGTTTGGGGGGCAGGGATAAATTTAATTGGAAAGGGTATTCTGGTAAGTCACAGTTGTCATTACAGATTTCACAAATTTTAATACAATTTAAGTGATTCCYGAGCTAATCTTTATCTGCAGGTATGTTATAAAACAGATGCCCCATTCCTAAACAGGACACTACAGCAGGCATGCACCTTACACTAGGCTGTCCTTAAGCACTCTGTGCTAATATTCAGTACTTTGTTTCAGTTTTACTCTAATCCATATTTGCAGCAGTTACTTTTAACCTCTGGTTTGCTAAGTTATGAACATACAACAGAACTATACCATTTTTGCAGTCTAGTCTTTTCCAGTTTAGCTATATTAATCATAATTTATTTGCGCCTCTGATTTTACTCTTCAACACAGCAAAGCAGCAATTGATGGCAAGAAGGACCTTTCTCTTCAGAGGTACCCTGTATTTCTCATCACAATCCAAACAAATAAGCACAAAGATTACCAAACTTTGGCTCTCCCTAAAGGCAGCCATGTACATAGAAAAGGAATTTGTTGTTGAAGCATGGAGACCAGAACTACCTTTGCTACAGTCTGCACATAACCTAAAATCTGTGATTCAGTTTCTCATTACAACAAGCAGCCAGATTTTTAATTTTTTTTTTTTTTAAATGCATGTATTAAAACCTGTTTTGTGCTTGCAGCTGTACAAAATCTAACAGCTGTTTCCAAGTATTTATGCTGTAATTGCTACAGCAACTATTTGCCTTCTGGCAGCAACATTTTGACCATTAACCTAAGCAGGCAAAATAAGCCACAGTCATTAACTGTCATCAACCAGCTACACTGCTCAGAGCCTTCTACGTGTCCTTGTCCATTTAAATTGTCTTTTTGGTGATGAATGCTGGAGTATTGTTCTATGTAGCTGGCTAGATTTTAAATATTTTAAATCAATCCATCTGATAAGGCAGATGGAAGTGTGGTAGTTGTAGTTTTGGTGGTTGGTTGTTTTTTTCTGGTTGGTGGTGTTTTAGTTGGTTGGTTTTTGGGGGGGGGGGGGGGGNTTTGGTTTGTTTGTTTGTTTTTAATTTTTTAAAAAGCCAAAGAGCCAACTCTGTCCCTAGGGGGGCATAGTCACACTATGCCCTTAACACTGCTGGTTAAGGAGACTTAGGGTCAAGTCCACGAACCTTTGAAAATCCCATTTCTCAAGACAGACCTCTGTCCTTCAGTCGTAGCTACCTAAGGAGCATCCCACTAATTGCAGTGCAGGTGGGTACACTGACATGGATAGAAGCTTTTAATGAACTATTGATTCTTTACTGAAATTTATTAGTAAATACTTAAATGAATTTAAGGACTTTTTTTTTTTTTAAGAACACAAAGGAAAAGTTAGTGAAGACAATGCCTAAATAGCTAAATTACTAGAGCAATACAGCTACATTCTGACTCCTTTAAAATAACAAAGAGTAATATTCAGACCTTTCTGAAGAAAACCTACCAGGATTTAGGAAAACAGGTTCTGGTTCTCCTTTGTTTCCATAGTAGCAAATTACATCTCCTTTGGTGGTACTGAAAAATATAAATAAGAATTTCTCCTTGAAAAACCATCAGCTTCTATATTTGATTACGCTCTAATTTCATGCAATCTTCAAACACAGCAAGATGTTTCTCCCACTGTTACTACTATGATACCACAGCCCAGAGATTAACTGATGAGTTCTATTACTTTCCTCCTCTCAAAATACTGTAGTAGCTGTACCACTGTCAAATAGTACCATTATCATTTTTAAACATAAAACTGTAATAAAATTCAGTAAAAACCCAGAACTGCTGCATGGAAAGTAGCCAGGCTTARTGACAAAAATCTGTATGGTTTTGAAGAACTGGAGATTTAGTTACTTGGGGGAAGGGGGCACGTTAAAACAAAAGGACATGCCATCACAGCAAGTAACATTTTCCCATCATCTCTTTTGAATTGCTACTGCATTCTAAGAGGCTGACTACTGTGGGCAGTTTTATCTGGCAGAAGTAAATTTTTAGGCCCACTTATGGCAATGTYGTAGGGCATAGTTGCGTCCTTTAAGTGACAGATATGCATTTTTAGGCTGCTTTCAGATAATTGTAGTTACTGTTTGTAAGCTCTCTCTAATTGTAGGTACTGGCTTCAGCACTTGCGCTCTCTTGTGTAGTTTAGCAAGGAGGGATCTCACATAATGTTTAAAGACAGCTTCCAACRTTGCAAATAACTCTCACTTGGCAGAGATGATATCAGCATATCCAAATACCATAGATTTTTAAATAGTCATACTGATATTGACAACAGAAATACCAAATCAACTGATAAGAAAAAAAAAATATCAAGAAAGTCATAAATAAGCCTTGTGTGTCTCGTGGGAAGTGGAGGGTGGGGAACGGATTGCCATTAGATGGCTCACTCTCAAYATCCCTCAATCCCATCAGCTGACATGACAGTGATTGCTCAGATTGCTACCAGTTGGTGGGTTCTGTTTTTTTTTTTTTGTTTGGTTGGGTTTTTTTAATTTGCTAGGACACAGCCATGAGATCATATAATTCTGTATTTCACTCTAGCAATTTACTTGTTCACAGTGGAAGAGAGTATTACTCCAGTTACCAACAAACACGTTCTGACTAGTTCAGCTTTTAATTTGTCCCCCAAGCTCTAGATCCTTAGACAGCAGATAGGCTTTTTGAATTAAAAAACCCAAACAAACACAAAACTTGCAGTTAAGATTGAATTTGGATTGAATAGCATAAACATAATACAGCAGAAAAGCCATTTCTAGCTCCTCATTTTTTCCCCAAGATAAAAAGACATATCTGTGCCCTGATGCAAATAAGAGTATATAGAATGCAATCTCATTAATGATGTACTGGAAGTTAAATTGCTCTGCGTAAGTTAGCATCCGCTACTCAAACCTTAATAACAAGCAAAACAGTCTTGATTTAGCTGTTTATATTCTTCTTAAAAAGCCATTCTGAAAGACGTGCTATAGCATCCTTTGTAAGACAGCCAAATGAAGAGGGAAATATTAACTTATTAATTATACAAGTCAGAAGAGGCAAGAGGAAGAATAAAAAAACACCCCACACATAAATCAAAATAAAACTGCCTTTCCTCCTCTGTACACTACTCCTCCTCCTCCCAAACCCATGAGACTTTTTTGGTGCCTTACAAAAAGATGTCCAAGTTTTTTGGCATCRTTAGAAGACAGTAATTATAGCAGGTGGTATTTGTGTATTGTTGCTTTTATTGTTAAACAACATATAAGAAGCTCTCAGTTATTCAATTTACAATTTATCTACTGCTAAAAAAAATGTCGCATTTTCTGAACTTTCCTCTGGTGGCTTAAAAGAAATTTATTTTCCTTGTCTTTGTTTTTCTTTTCAACATTCAGATCCTTGTTCAAACTTACCTTATGCTGATCTCAAGACTCCTTACTGACCACCCCAACTCTCCACAGACWACTGCCCACATCAGAATCATGACAACAAGCATGCTTTAGTTTCAGCAGGGCACTAAGTATCAATCACTCCTTTCCTGTTCTGGCCCTAATTCTTATGCACTGAAGATTTTTACTAGTCTCTGCTAGAGTTCTCATGTGAATGTATTACCTGTGATTCAGTAAAAATATTCTTATCCATCGATGAAAGAAGAAGAAAAAAAAAAAAAGTATGTTAGTGAAAAGGTCATTTGTTTCTTTACCCCATTTGGAGTATTTACATTGGGAATACCTAGAAAAAGTCCATAACAAAAGCAGCTGAAACAAAGTAGAAGGAAAACACAAGATATGATTAGAATTTTCTTTCCTTAGTTTCTTGAGATGCAAATTTATGTTCTACTACCACATATTAACTTGTGTACGTGACCCATTTATGGAATCTGTTAAAAGAGTTGTATTTTCTTAATCAGAGACAAAAGGGGTTTTTAAATTATTATTTTTAAACACACTAAGGCAGAGAAATATAGCATTTTCAATGAATATGAGAAAGTGCTGCTGAAAAGTACAAGTGGAAGAAAAAAAAAAAAATTTTATTAGCAACGACCTGAACTTCCCTTCTATTTCTTGAGACTCCTTCAGGTACAAACAAGTTCCGAATTAAAAGTTACACAGAAAAAAGGTATAGTTTGTTCATGAGCAGGTAAACACAGCAATCAAAACAGCAGCTGTTTTCACCGGACACACAACATTTTCTTTGTCGAATAAGCTTAAGTATTAGAAATAAATCATTGGAAGAGTGGGAAAAATCCCTAATGAAATATTCACCTATTATACTGGTTCAGCAAACTTTTTTGCCAGTATACTTGTCTGCAGAAATSTTTGTATAAGAAAAATGAGCAAAAGGTATACTCCTGAAACTATTTTTACAGTCATGTCACATACAATGAGAAGTCTTTGACTCTTTTTCCTATTACTAGCTCCTTCAGTTAAATTACCAAGATATTTTGCTTTTAAACTAGATGGACGCTATTACAAATTTTCTAAAATTTCAAATATAAGACTCCCATACATTCTTCCCTTAACTGGATTCTGCCAAGTTTTCAATGAGAGGGGAAAAACTTTAGATAGCCAGAGAAGTTGAGCCATACTTTATTTGGCTGCAAATACTAAGCTACATATCTGAGATGCCTGGGACCTTACAGGAGGAAAAAAGGAATGGAGTTCAAAGGATCAACAGACCTTCTATGAGGAGATCTGGGTTTATGAGTTCAGTTATTCAAAAACTGGAACCTTTGAAAACAGGATGATGGTAATCATCTTGCTCAAAGCATGTTATGGCCCTTGCAAAGCCTTACATAAACAAAGTCTAGACCCAGGCTGAAAACTGAATGGAAATTATACTTAATGTTCTCAAGTCCTTGTTTATTAATGTTCGGTTAGGACCAGCTGGCCATTTTAGCCATGTCAGGTCTTTCCTCTCCTCAGCATTCTTTATATTATCTTTATGACCAATTAATGGTTAGCATAAAGTGATGTTAACATGTATGATGCATGTCTATCCCAGCTGGTAGACCTTCCTACAAGCCTGGTTCCGACTGGTACATTTAGAGTTGGCACACAGTTAGTACTAAGACTAGAAAGAATCCCTTGGCAGCTAAAAAAGGAGAGCATTTAGCTGATCTGTCATCAATAGACCAGTCTGACTTCTTGGTCCCAGTCACACGCTAGGATACAAGTCATATACTCATAAGAGTACATTGGCACACTGCATTTTCCATGAACAGGGGCATAGAAAAAGCAATGTGTGAGTAAAGTATTTTAGGTCACCTGAAGTTGCTGAATTGGTGTGTTTCATGGAGCAAACTATTTATATTGTATCTCAAAAGCAAGAAGTAGTACTTTGAAAAATATAATCCRTAAATAAAATCCAGCTGGAATTAATACAATACAGATGATGACTAAGCACAGGGAGAACAAATAAACCAAAATTAAAAAACAGGAAAAAAAAAAGTCGGCTGCTAATGGCCTATTTTAACATTAACACTTGAGTCATTAAAAAAATTAAAACTACAGTAGCMATTATAAATATACTACAAACATTTTATGTATTAAGCAAATAAAGCAAAATTATTAAGGTCATTACAGGGTTTTTTTCAGTTAAGACACCAGCAATTACAAACTATTTTATTGGTGCACTAAATATGCTCTTTTCAAATTGTCAAACTTGTATCTACTGTAGATGGTCTATGAAGAGAAAAGATCAGAGCAATTGTTATCACCTGAGGTCTCAAAAGACAGAGTTTTAGATGGAAAGGTAGACAAATGGCCCAGGCAAGCCCTTGAACACAGCTGTAAGACAAGTCCTGTCATAAATGAGACCACATGCTGAATAAGTAGGCACTACTGACTTCCTTCAGCAATGGCTTTTTATGTGAAAGAATATTATCATCTAGCATATGTTCCGAGATTCTCATGACTGAGAAATTCAGTAACAAGATCCCCTGGAGTTTAACAAAAAGATGCAGAATACATACAGACTGCAGGGTCACTAATTCAGGACATCTGTATCTTATTGTTTCTACATTCCACATTCCCCCAGATGTGTGTTTTCTATTACASTTACCTCTACAGCAACACTGCTGCTGTCTTCTGTCAAAAGAAGATTGAAGCCTTCTAAGATACTTCTGAAATGAGGATACTTCCAAAATTTAGTTCAGTGTGCCAGTCAGCTACTCTTTCTTTTATCATTTGGCTCTGCCTGTTCTCTTCCTGCTGTTTACAGATACTCAGTACCGAACATCAAGGCAGAAGCCAAGATTAAAAAAAATCACTGTAAGCTTGATCACAGCAATAGCCTCAAAATCCTGGCCTGGACTCAGATTCTCTTCCCTCCCAGCTTTACAAGTATAGATACCGATTTCACTGGAGAAGTAATAAAGGCAWAATTAAAGTGATGACAATAGGACCCAGTAGACTTTTTTTTTTTTTTAAAATCCCAGCCATAGCTGACAGCAGAAAGAGAAGAAACTAAAACTACATAAAAATTGTGCTCTTAGATACATCATTCTGTCAAAAAAGTAAGCAATAATAAATGTTCTAGGAAATACTCTAGGCAGCATAAATCTCAGTAGTAATAGATGCTTCACAGCAACATGAAAGCCACGCAGAGTTTGCCAGAATTACTTCTTAATGCTGATGAAATATAAGCAATATCCTTCTGCACCCCTGCCCTGCTTCAACTTCAAGGTGGCTCCAAGTCATGTTCAACAAAAACACAGACAGAAAGGAAAAGAAAAAAGTAATGAGGCAGTAGAGCTCTACAGGGTGTGGTTATCACCAAGTGATCACTCCCCTGGGCACTGAGCTCTAATCTTCTAACAGGGTGAATATTTTACAAACAAGGACATTGGATTATTTTATGAATAACACGTGCATGTATTTCTTGTGCAAGGAGAAAAGATGAAATTGGCAGCTTCAAATGCTGAACAGTAGTTTCAACTGAGTAGCATGGTTCACAGATCAATCTTCTTCAAATGTTCATGAGCTAATCAGAAAACTTTCTGTTCTGAAGCTAAAAACGAACAAGCAAACACCAAACCACCAACTATAAAGCCCAAACATTTTTATACATATACCACCTACCATCAAATAAAATGGTGAAAAGAATACTGCCAGATACTCACAGCATACAAAGCCTGCTTTAAAGCACTACTCTGATTTTGTTGTCAGTGTCTAAATGTTTCTTTGGAGTTGTCCTAATTTTTTGAGCCAGGCAGAAGCTGACACAGAGGGAAGAGATAAAATAAAAAAGTTTTTCAGAGGCTTTTTTCCCTCTCTTGACATTGGACTGTCCATCTCATTACCCCTGCAAATGACTGAGGATCTACGCAGAAATATTTCAAAGGTGGTAGTACAGAACACGTTAGAGAAGTACCTGGACACCTCATTTTCATGAGGAAGTCACAAGGATTAAAACAGATGTACTCAGCAGAAGGTGGTATTAGGACAGACAATGCATGAGAAGAAATGTAAGTGAGCTTACAGAGCAATCACGACAACTTGCCCATCTACATTGTTTCTACACCGGCAGTCTGACCCTATCTCACTTTTCACTGGAAAGGCTCCTAAATCTAACCCCTGGAGAGCAATCAAATCCCTCCCACGTAGCCTTGTCTTGATAACCATACTGAACAAGACAGCCCATGTTTCTAAAACATGGTCACACTGTTCAGGTGTTTTAATCTTATGAGGCCCTGCACTATCAACAGTTCAGTTAACTCCTCTCCCAAGCACCTTTTCTTCAGTTTGCTTTTTTTACCTCATCAATGATGTTGCTACATAACTAACCAACTGTAGATTTCCATATTAAAAAAGAAAAAATATATACAGTATATATGTATTTATATATATAAACCCTTTTAAACATATATTTTATATTATATATTTGTATATCTATTCCCCCCCACGCACACACACACATTCCAAGCCCATTGTTTTGGGGATCTGCAGTTTCAACTGGAACTCAGTCCTATCCATCATCACACCAAGGATAAAACCTATTATTAACCAAACTTCACTCTCCAGATCAGAACATGAAGAATACATTCGAGTACATAATCTTTATTTTCAATATATTACCAAATTAGTCAATGCAGGTGATGGTATCGTTTACTACTTTCCCCTGGAGGGATTGAAAACTGCCTGTCACAGGGGAGAGCAGAAAAGCTTACATGAAAGGCCTTTTTCTGCAGCTCCCTCCAGGTGACTTGTTTAGTAAGGGACAATTCATCTATTCCTCATGGAGAAAGTGATTCACTCCTATTATACAGGGATCTTACTGCACATAAACAGTACGGGCTCTAACTGACAACCTGTCAGAGACTCTAAACTTGCTGGGAGAGTGACGAGAAGCTGTCCCTTCAGTTTGTCCTTCAGGGCGGTCTGTATTATACACTTGGCAGTATGGAACAAAAAGTGAGATGCTGCCACAACAGCCCTAACACAAGTTTGAGATACCCATGCAAGTCTGAGCAACTGTAGCAACTAGATTTGTTGGACATAAACACAGGCTTCCCCAAGACAGAAATGCTGTCCCAATCATCCACAAAAGCAGCTCACTGTTACTTCAGATACTACCACAAAGGGAGAAAGAAGGAAAACCGCTCTGAACCTTAAGCAGACATTTTCTTAGAAACCAGTCCAGCCACCAATAACCTTGTTCCTCTCTAATCAGACCTACTGATAGTCAAAACTGGAGGAGTAGCAACACTGTCTTCTTAGAAGCTAATTTTGCAGCYGCACAAGACTCCAAAGAGACACTGTTTGCCATATACCATACATTCAACATAAAAGTACATTTACCATAATGGGATAAGTATTAATGACTCGTACTCGGCAASTACAGCAAGATGATAAACTGAAGGGATTAGAAAACTAGAAGTACTAAGTATTTTTTCCAACACAGTATTCTTATTAAAAAAAGAAATTAATAGAGTTTAAATTGACATCATGAGATGCCACAGAGYAAACAGATTACACTAAAAGTGTCAAAACCCATGCGTGTTTAAAATAAGTCACACACAGCTGTGGAAATAAACAATGAGATTTTACAACCCGTATTGTGGTTTCCAGCTCTCCTTCTCACATCATTGCACCTGTATCATCTAGCATACTTTCATCATAATAATACAGAGAGAAGATAAAAATTTATTTTCCTGAAATGTGTACCTGAAAACTCAAACATTGTAAGTCTCTCTCTAAATGTGCTGCTTACAGTCAGCAATATCAYGTGCTCAGATATACCCCTCCCCAACAGTGCTTCATTTACACTTGCAATTTGAGTTTCCTCTCCATTTCACACCACTCTAACAGAGCCAATCGCTATTTGTTACACAACAGAAAAACATGTTAAGAATAGCCTTCAATCTTTTCTTTGAACAGTAACATGGCCCAACAAAATAGCGTCAACTACAATAACATTTTCTATTTACAAAGAAAAGTAGCTTCCATTTATATACTACATTTCTCTCAGGAGTACTTCTAATTTCCCAAAATGACAAGTTTACATATCTTATAGAAATTGCTCTGCATCATTAGCTTGCCAAGAATTTCATTTCATCAGAGTATCCAAGGCTAAGGACATGTCAAAATGGAGACGTTAATCAACACATGCAGCTATCAGAGTGATACTCAGCAAGGAATTAGAACCTGTATCACCACAGAAAGACTATTCAATTGAGCATACAATTCCCTATCAGCCTAGCATGGAGAAATAAACAAACAAAACCAACACATGAATGATTGCCTTAACAAATAATGTCAAATCGAATCTACTTTAATATCTTTATACTAGCAGCCATTATGACTATTCTATTTACCTAAATTAGAAAAAAAGAAACTCAAACGTACTTACTGCTTGCTAGGTCACACCTTGAATATCGTGTTTGCTTGAAAACATAGTAAGACTATTTCTTCTGTTATTTTTTCAGTTACAGATAGCCTTCCAATTTATGAAAGCTAGCCAGGCAGCAACATGCAGCAGAAAGCACAAAAAGTCAAATCCTCTGACTGTGGTAAAAATTAATTTAAACAACGGAAAAATTTTGGGACATCTCTGGTGGCATAATGAACTTTGTAAAGTAGAGAGTAAAAATAACAGAACAGCAGCAAATCCTGTAATTGCCTAACCTGCTTCTGGATTAAACTTCTGGAAACATAACCTATATGCTTATTTCTAAGCAGGCACACCAAGCAGAAATACACTCCTGGTATCTTCACAGGTGGCACATGTCTGCCTTTCTGTATTCATCCTTTTAGACTTCAATCACCTATGAGTTTAATTTCACTTTCCCATCATATTGCAGCAAATTAAAAAATGAAAACTAATAGCCTGGCAGAATTTGAAATAAAGGTCTTTCTTAAAAACAAAAAAAAMCCCAAAAAACCCAAAAAACAAACAAAACCAAACAAAAACAAAAAAACCYACAAACACAAAAAACAAATGACAAAACACTTGCAGGAAAGTGGGAGAGTAGGGAAGAAATGACTGATAAGTCTGAACCACCAGCTGAAGGTGGTCTAATACAGAAAGTGCAAATTGTAAACACAATTAGTGATAGGGTGCTAGAAATTATTTTCACTGAAAACAGTACACTATGACCTTCTGCTTTAAGTGTATACGGTTTCCCAGAAGCATGCAGAAAAGCTGACTGGGAGAAGACAACCTGATGGTGCAGGGTCTAATAAGATTAATGCTTCTGCAGGAAGTGTGCCAAAGCAGTAGTGTGCTCTTGGCAATTTATACCTGCTTATGGTCATGAAGTATGAATCTAGCTGAGAATTGATACATAGCCTGGAGATGACTTAGCCCTGGATTTCCATTCTTCTGAATCAGGTATAATGCAAAGAAAAATCAGCATATATACTTGYGCGCACACACATGCATGTGCAGTGGAAAGGATTGTGCCAACCACATTGACTATAATCAAGTATCTAAGGTCCTTTCTTCAGCTACAGAAACTTGAAGAAGTTAATGTATTTGTTACATGCTGATTCTTTTTAATGTTTCAGCAAAGATTAATGATACAGCCACTCTGACAGGAGTAATAATAGCTTGAACACTTTCAGCTGTTCTAATCCTGCCACAGCATGCCACCTCTCAGAGAAAAAAAARGTTCTGAGAAATTATGGAAGCAGTTTTGTTTTCTCCAAAACACAAGCCACATAGCCCTCAGGGTAAAGATTGACTATGGCCTATTACGGAAAGAGTTGCAAGAAGTTTTGCGGGAAGCAACAATTAGAATACAAGATAGCCCTCCAGTGTTTGAAAGATGAAAAAATAACAAARGAAATTATGACCAGAGTAACATTAGGACCTTTCGTGCCAATTAGCAAAAAAGAGGAACTCTAGCTTTAGTTTGTGACAGGCTTCTGTATTGTTACACTTCTGTGCTAAGAAGTATATGTACGTCACTGCTATTATCTTTCTCCCTCTGACATTTGAACTGGGATGTTTTGTAGACTTACTTCAAGTCAGCTGCTAATAAATTAAATCCATTGTAAAGATGTCCTTCTACTGAAACTTTCTTCAAGTAAGAGTAGCTGTCCAGATCGGCAGTCAAGAAGTTTGTTACAAGAGCACCTAAGAAAGAGAAGTACATAGAGCAACTTGTATGTCTGAACTCACTATTCTGACAGGCTTGGTAAAACAAACAATAAGACACAAGATTCCTGTTACCAACAGGGTATAACAGCAAAAAAAACCCCAAACCAACCCAAACCAAACAACCAACCAGCCTTTAAAAGTCTTACAGCATTGTACCATGTTCACATTAAGAGCTTGACTTTTACTCTGAAGATCTCAGTCAAAAGCTCTYGGTGAAAATTTCTACGGAATTCATATTTACTAACTATTCTATACTGGATGTGCCTTTCCTCTCCTCCCACCTTGCCAAACTCTTTCTTCTCTTGCTTCATTTCTCCGATATATGACCCTAAAATAAAATACAAATGACACGGTTCATTTGTTTCTCTGTATAACATGTTTTGCCATTGCAATATATTCCCAATGCAGTACCATATGACAGTTACAAACAGACCTATTTTTACTTAAAAAAAACCCCTACAGATGCGCTTTTTCAGAAGAGGTTTTTTTCTTATTATTTCTGCTCCTCTGATTTATCAATGTGTAGGGGAGAAGGGACTACAATAATCTTTTAGGCTAACCTCCAGCATAATCCAAGTTGCATTGTTTCCCTGACTTAGGTGTTTGAACAAGAACACACACATTTTAAAAAGTCTACTGTAATCTAAATCTAGCTCAATGCTTGTCTAGTTGTTCTGACTGTTAATTAGAATTACTGTCAAGAGAGGACAGTTGGTGCTGCATTTCTTGTCTGAATGTAACTTCAGGCTCTAAGCATTACATCTTGTTTTACTTTTGCCTGCTTGGTTAGAATACCATTATTCAAGTCAAGTTCCCCACAGAGGTACTCAGACTCATCAGTTCACAAATTCTGTTTACAGCACATAACACCACTTTATGGACAAATAAAATGGTTAAAAAAAATTAATACTGTAATCATCACTATTTTACTGGGACACCAGGGCTTGTTTGTCCACTTTCTTCTTTTGCTATTTCTACTCCTTCATACCTCTTCCTTTTGCATTTTTATCAGTCTTTGGCTGCATATAGTTTGTCAGGGCTGCCATCTTGCCTTTCTTACTGATTCCCAGCCATGTCCCACCTTCTTTTCCTTCCTCCATATCCAGACCTAATGGAATAAGTAAGAGTTAGGCTATTACATTAATTTTAAAAAATCTCCAGCTTAAATCAGAATTTCTTAATGCAAATCCTGAGTCTTGATCAGGCTGGATAAAACACAGTAGGTACAAGACTGTCTCCCTGGACAAGTGAGGTAAGCCCTCTTAAATTACCTGCCCTCCAATTCTGCACTATCAAATATTTTCCARGCTACTGCGATAATAGATGAGAGATAATGAGAAAATTAAACATAAAAGCAAAATTATAAGCTTTGCCTATATGCTAAAATTCATATAAAACTTTACGTAGGCTCAGAATGCTTGTTAGCTCAACAGCAAATCTAAGAAGATTAATGTTATTTGCAAGTTTAAATTCACAACTAGAAAAATTTAGAGTAAGCTAGGTAACTGATAAAAATCTTGGATTCTGGTAACAGAGGTTTACATTGAGGAGGGGGACCCACAACCAAACCTCTTGAAAGAGAGTAAAAGTTAAAAACAAAACAAAACACTACCTATTTGTAATGAGCTCATGTTAACCAGCAAGCATTTAATGGAAAAACAAAAACTACTTCAATATAACATGTATACTGTTAGAAACCTTTTAATTCTGAATCATCATGTCATAAGATAACTTTCATTAGAAGATCAAAAGAACAGGTTTTGGATCCTTATTCAGAAACTCCTTCCTTTCTTCAGTATCCAAAACTTCAATATCGAGTTTAGCCATATCACATCCTTACACAATACTTTTACTACTGTTCTCTACCTTAACTGAAAGGCACACAAAAGAAAAACATACAGCTTTGTTGACCAATGCCCAGTGATTAACATATAGCAATTCCTGCTTTCTAAAATTGCTGTAAGTGCAAAATATTTTTTCATTTTTAAGTCACACAAAGAATAAATTTGATTTATTTTGGTTCAACTTCCTGCTTTCATTTGAGATAACATTATTAACTGAAAGGCACATATTCATGGGATCTCCACAGACACACCCCCTGGATGGAGAATATACCAGTTTCTTATGACAAATATGGACAGAGCTGACAAGGGTATAAAAGACAAAAATTCAGGGCCCTTCAGTTTTCAGGATAGTTTTTTGTTTGTTTGTTTTAAACTGCTACATAGCAGGGGAAGCAGCACCCAGAATGTTTGGCACAAAACAGAAACGTCAGCCAGAACTTCAGAAGCAAGGAAGTTGCAGTGCAGTGGGAGTAATTTATCCTCACAAGCCTCCCTGCCAATGACAATAACACACAGCATCAACAAAGAGTATTTGCAAAGTCAAAATCTTGCATTTAAACAATGCTTTGTCTTCCAGAGCTTCATTTCTGTTTCTGAGAAAAGGCAGAAGTATTGATTATACTTAAAAATGACTACAGATAGATTCCCTACAAAGGAGAACCTGACAGCTGAGTGACTGTACTATCAGTTTAGCAAAACGTAGACACGAAAGCTAATAAACTGATGGATCAATAACTAAAATTATTCTGTAGCCTATAAATTATTAACCGATAAGAAATGAGAAAGTTTTCACTTTCTTCAGGCTTGGTTTAATGATTTCAAGTCACTATTACAGACAATGAGTCTGTGGAATAACTAATTCCACCTATTTTGAGAAGTATTTCAGTGTATCTGACAAAGCTAAAGYAATCATTTGTGATGGACAAATTAATCTGATATATCTCCATTCCACTGCTCAGACTGAAATCAGATAAAGAACATAAAACTGGGAAAAAACCCACAAGATATTAAAACACAAATAAGATAATAATAGCACAACTCACCTTTCAAACTTATGACATGTGTTCCCCAGAAGTACAGGGAGGAAGCGTATTTCTTATTAGAAATGCAACACCACCACCCCAGTAACAAAAAGTCCAGGCCATAATTCCCTTCTAAATTGTATGAAAACCACTCCAAACAAAAAGACATACATACCACTAAGGATCTCATTGCTGCTGTCCCAAAAATCTGCCGATTTGGATGGTCTGTGGTAAAATTCATCTCTATTAGCTGCTAGAATAAGCCTGTAGAACACAAGAGGAAAAAGATACTATTACTTACAAATAGGAACTTCACAGTACAGGCAGGAACAGAATCTAGTTCTTGCCACAGCATTAGCTCATTTTAAGCATGAAACCGTCCTTTATCCTSCCATCTCACCGTTATCACTCAGTGTTAAGGTCAAATGACATCTGACAGCAGCCTTCTCTCTCATTGTCCTGAGACATTCAGCAAGTCTATCTATCTTGTTGTGCGAATGAGGAAGCTCTTATTTTCACAGAATAATACTTACAACGCAAGAGATTGAATTAAGATCGCATAAGCAACCTTAAGATTCCTCAGCATGTGAAGTTACAGCTTAATTAAAGAAAATTTAAAGGTAACCCACAGATTTATAGGTAACTTAAAAAAAAATCTGAAGCACGAGAGTATGTTTTTACTGGATCATTACCTAGGATCATGTAGTCACAGTATTTTTTAATCTAACTTCGACACCTAAAGCACTATTTATGTGGTTCAAAGATACAAGTCAGATGTTTTTGTCTGTAAGTACCCAGAACAGAGATAAATTTGTGACAGTCTCAAAGGTTCAGATCCACTGAAGTTCATTTGAAGAAACGACAGCATGCTCAAGGAGGCAGAGAAGGAAAGGGAAAAGGGATGGGTTTTTGTAGCAATCGAGGTATTTTGGTGGGGCTTCTTCCCTCTGTTTTTTGTTGTTTTGTGGTTTTTTTTTTTTTCGCACGTGCAGTTGCTTGCATAATCTGAGTTCTACCAGAACAATAGGATAAAATAGTTGAATCGTTAATGAGAGTCAGCCTTGCAGCAGTGAAATTACAGGCAGCCCTGGAGGCTACGTAATCAGGACGTAAGAAGTTGTTGTGAAAAATAACATGCAATTGAAAAATGCTGCCAGATGAAATCCATTATTTATATTTAGAAATAAACACATCACTCCACAAGACCAAGTGCTGTCCTGACAAAATGTGTGCTGCAGCTCTTTACATGCCATCTAAAATTCAGTAATTTTAGAAAACAAAGAGATATTAAAAAACACCAGACATTATTAGGAAATGGCAGTGACAGAAAATTCTGCTAGCTATGCCTGGTTCCCTCTGCTCTGTACTTTGATAATTATCATAAATGGCACCTGCAGACTTAAATATCATGTTGAACTTGGTCTTTCAAGAAGCAGCGGACATACAAGATAGGACAGGTCTTCCTCAAAAGTTCCAGGCTTGGCAGCAATGCAGATCAGTCATATTCAATGATAACACCAGTGTAAGCCAGTCAGGCTGTGAATATAAAGCAGGTAAGATTTAAAGTGTCAGTACAGCCAGATAGCTTCAGAGGAATTTAGAACAGTCTCAGTTCTTGGCCTTTGAAAAGCAAAAACTGTTTCTCTGTCCATTTCATCCAGCAGAAGTTATTAAAACAAAGCAACTTGTTCTGTGTACTCCCTTACAGATCATACGAATACCTTACTGAATGTATGCCGCAGTCATTTCATTAGCAGTGTTAGTACTGTAACACTAGAAAGAAAAGTCTAGGATAATCTGACTGTGCACATCCATGTTTTGAAAGTGAGGAAGTTAACATTTTCTGTTATTCAAAAGCAATGGAAGACAGCATCAGAAACTAAATTTAATGACATTGCAACATCAAATAGATGCAGGTTATCTATAAATAAAAGCTTGAGTTAGAAGCGTTACTGGGTTTCTGTGCTGAGAATCAGCATTCAGACACTGCCATTTCAAACCTGTAGATGAGCTTTCATTTGATGCTGCTCTTCCATCAGTCTTTTTTCAATCATTATTTCAGAATGTAAAAAAAAAAAAAAAAAAAAGTTTTTTTCATTGGTAGAACATCCTCACCTGGACAGCAGGTAATGGATTTGGCTGATCCAAGCAAAGAGCAAAAGACAACTGTAACCCTAGGCAAGCCATATGCTGGAGACTCAGGGCAACACATGACTGCAGACATGCTTGCACACAATTCCACCACACCATCCCGTGATCCAACAGCTAGAGCTTCCAAAGTCCTGCTCATTATTACCCACAACACGACTTGCCTTTATTTCAATTGCGAAACTGTGAGTGTTCCCCATTCTCTCCAGCTATGTTGCTTAATATTTAATTTTAATGAAATGCCATCTTTCAGAAACCTGCAGATTTTCTTAACCAGTTTCCTATAACCTCAGTATCTTCTTCACTGTCAGTTCCTCCTACCAGCTGCACATCAATTACATTTACACAGCAGAAGCCAAGGTTGCTACCGTATACTGAAGTTAGACCATACAATTTTCATTCTAATTTTTAAGCCACAACACACAAGAATCAATTCCAATGAAATCTCATTACTTTACACAGCATGCAAATGTACTGACATTTTCTGCAGGTTTCTGGACCTTTCCTGCAAATTCATCTCTTCATTAACACGTTAAATGTTTTAAAACATGAACATGAGTTCCACTTGCACATTAGAAATACTACAGATAAAGAATTATAATCAGCTATAGAGAAAATAAAAAAGGCTAACACTTCAATGGCATCCTTTCTGTAAGGAAGATGCTTAGTATTTTGCCCAAAGATAGCATCTGTTGGAAAGCACAGCATATGTACATTTTTATCTTTCCAAAGCCAAATAATCATAATATAATTCCTTTCAGACTTGCATTAGTTCTCTTCTTCTAGCTGATTCTAGCCTTCGATCTATAGGCTTTCAGCTGGTTTACCAAACTTCTGTCATCTTGCTTGAATATCCTCCGTTTATAGCATGCATCCTCCTTTTACAGATTTTTATTTAAATAAACATCTCTACTGTTAAAAAATAGTTTGGCTGAAGTGCATTTCTCATTTCCTGAAGTTCCAATTATATTTTGCCTTCAATAACTCTTGACATGAAACCACGGTTTGTTTATAGTATCTCAATACTAAAAATAAGCGAAGTCTTTCTGGTGTGATTGAATATTCCCCATCTCAAGTTTAATACACACACTCCTAAATTTAGCACAAGGCTAGTATACAGGATCACTATAATCAAAACATCTTCATTTTGTCTTTTATGAAACATAATCATACTGAAACGGAGCAATATTAAGTGACCCTCATCTTCTAATAAATTGCAAAAAGCCTGTTCAGCTATTTTTATAGCTGACATAATTCAACTGTATTAGGATTTAYGTATTAAGATTTATTTTAATGTTGAGGCAGAGAGATGAAAACATGAGAAATCATTCCATTAAAGCAATTTCCTACAATGTAATTCAGTTCCATAAAAAGACTCTGTGATTATAGCTTTGAAGCTTGCAACATGTATTTATTTGTAAGACGTACACAGTATAGTTCAGAAAGATGTAAAGGCAGCATCTTACCTTTGACAATAATAATGGACTACAGTAAAGCATTTGTTACAATGCACTAAACTTTACTACAAAYAGGCCTGTAGAGAGAACACAGAGGAAAAAGGGTAGAACAGCAAGCTGCAAGGGTACAGGAAGATAGAGATTCATTAGTGTATCACAAAGGTGAACTGYAAGCTTTTTGCTTAATTAGGTGCTCATGAAAATTGGCCAATGTACTGCTCTAGAAACCAAAGTCTACCTGGACAGAAAATTCTCCTAAGTGTTATGGAGAACATGTTTTAGTCTGAGAAAGTTTATTGGCTACAAGAAAATGGCCAATGATATGCAGTTTGTCTTTTCAACTTTTACTGCCTATTTTAGACACTTTCTTTTAGTTAGAGATGCAAAGTAGAGGATAGTAAGAAAAGTAGTTGTAGATGCCTGTTTTAACATGAACAGACAAATTAGTATGTCTGCAGGTACAGGAGTCCCCTTTTGGTTGGGAAAACTGTTCTAAGACCTCACCRTGAAATAAACAGAGCTAYAACACAGCGTAACACACACAAGTTGTCAGGAAAAATTAGCTTAGCAAGAGACTACTATAGAGGTCTAACTTGGTCTAATGGCTATAATACTGTTCAGAGAATGGGTACTGTTCAGGGCTGGGTACCATTCCCAACTGATTCTCAGACCTACGTCCTTCAGAAAGCTGAAGCAAAGGTGAAGAAACCTTAGGAACAATTTAAGAAGAACGAACTTCAACATTCTTCCAAATAAAGACAAGCAAAAAGGTTTAGTTACGGTGTGCTAAGGAAAAAAAAAGGGGGCTAAAGTTATGTATCTGATGTTAAAATCTGACACCAAGAACACGATGGCCTGGCACTTATCACTGAAACAGATGGCTCAGAGTAATTTATCTCAGAGGTATAGAGCAAGACATCACTTAACAAAAGGTACCGAGAAAGTTAAATACAATTAAATATTCCTGAATTTGGGCCAAAACATCTCAAAAGTGTTTTCCTATTTTGACACTCATAGCAAGTTGTTTTCTGCTATAAATCAATAATTTCAATCTTGATGCAATTTTTTTATAGCAAAGTACTCTAAGTTTTACTTTTAAATATTGATCACAGCAGAAAGTTCACTTGGGAAACAACTACAGTTTACATCCAAAGGGTTTTCCCAAGAGGCATCAAATTGATGAATCTGTCTTTTGCTAACTAGCAACACAAAGAAAGTCAGACCAAGTAAATGGATATATTAATTCAACACCGGTCACATCATAAACAAAAACCCTTTTTAGGCAGATTCCAGATGCAGAAAGGAATGCACTCTATGGACAATTGAAGTTTCCATTCTCATTTCCTTTCTTTCTATAGAATGGCATCTGCTTCTCAATACAAAAGGGCAGAAAAACAAGCCAATGAAAGGCACAATGATTTACTGAGCATACTGACTGACGGTTTCTGGATGAATACCAATACTTATACCCCACAAAGTAATATAGAACCTATACAGTATGTATAAATACAGAAAGCAATAGAACTCTACAGTCATCTTACTGGCCTGAAGTGCTATCTTTCTATTACATACTGAATGTACTCAAAGATACTATGTTGGATATGAACTTTTAAAATTAAGGGCTGTAACGAGAGAGGAAATTATTACAGGAAGTTTAATGTTTGGGAAACTCACTGTATGACATCAACACATCCAGCAAAACTTACGTAAAAGCATGGATGCTTGTTTTGTGTCAAGCTTTTGGCTAAACATCTCATACATATGACTGTTAGTTTATTACCTAAAATTTTAATTGCAAGCAGATTTGGGGGAGGGGGAAGGCTAGGACACTTACTAAAAGTTCCTTATTCTCCAGTTCACAGGACTACTTGTTCTACATTGATACAGGAGTATAATCAGTTTAAAAGCAGTGAGATTTGATTTCCAGCATTTTCTGAAATTGTAAGTACTTAATTTTAGGACAAACAGCAACTGAAGATCTTTAAGTACACCTTGTCCCAAAAGCAAACTGATAGGCATAAATAACCTTGACMTCATCTATCCATATTTTAAAAAGCAACTGCACCTATTCACAAGCTAGCCAGTTCTGTCAAAAACACAGTGGGAAGAGTGAGCAGCGGTAGCCATGACGTAACATGGAACAGAGCCGTGAACTACACAATAAACAAGAAGGTACTGTCGTTGGGAGGAAACAGGACAAAGTGGCAATTCAAAGTCAACCAGAAGCTACGTAAGCAGTTAAGTTTCAATATTAGTACCTTTTGGATTCATAGTGTATTACTCTTTTGGCTTACAAGACTGGACCAGCACATATTAGCAGAGGAGAAATTAATACAGAGTGGTCAACAACTGCAATACTTCTGCTCTACTGTCTGCCCATTACTTTCCAGGCTAAATTCAAATTGTTGGTTTCAAACTGAAAGCCCTAAACATATCTACCCTACTGAAAGAAATTGCATCTTTTCCTGAACCTCATCGCTACAGCTCTGATGCCCCAATGAACACGATTCCCCTTAGTTTAAATGATAAAGTAGAAGGCAGGACTTTCAAACTCTGGATTACAATATTTAAAGGATTTATCCTACACCACATGATAGATCACCAGCAAAAGGTCCATGATTACAAAGCTCAAGTCTTCTGACATAGTCTAAAAACAAAGGGTTCTCAAAAGGTTACAGTAAGTCCTCCAATGGGGAGAGTCATGAAGTTAAACATTACAAAAGCATAACCAAACACCTAATACTGATCYGAGTTTCCAATTCAAACATTGGCTACAAAAAGAAATTGTACAAAAAATTAGAAACAAGTCTGTTTTAACTAGAACCATCTTTACCTGTACGCATTTTTTGAAACTGGTCGGGGGTCAAATTTGAATAGAAGGATGCACATTGAAGAATTGATGTTTAAATCTTGCTTCGTCCACAAAGGCTCAGTGCAAGGTCATTCTGTAAGAGCCTACAAAGTAAATAAAGATTATCTATTATACTGCAAATTATAAAAAGATAACCTTGCTTCTATGCTGAAGCTTAAAGATTACAATGTTCTCACTAATAGCTCTCAATAAAAATAAATAAATSAAACAGGACTTCCAAAATAGATTTGCTTCAATTAATGGTTTACTACCAAATTTCTTATAGTGGTTGTTTCAAAGTTATGCTTGGCTAATTCAGATTTTTAGGAAAGAAACAAGCATCAGAAAAATACTGACAAAGTCTAGAGCGCTAGCAATACATGAAAGAAAGACTATTAAGTATTTTTCTGCTCATTACCAATAAAGTACCTCTACTTTTTTTTGCCCTAAGTAATGCAAAATGCTTCTGTTAGAATAAAGGAAAAAAAATAAGACTCAAACTGTTGCAGAAGCTGGAAAAAGCCTGACCAAAGACACTCCCAAACCTGTAAATAAAGTATAATAATAGCTTGGCCTAAAGTAAAGTCCAGGAGAAAGTATTGTTTATCATCGGGAAAAACATAAGGTACAAACAAAAATACACTGGACCGGGGTATACATTTTTATGAATAGTTTCCAGCACTTGTGGTATGTTTAAAATTCTGCTATGCTCAGATGGCATGACAAATGTGCTTTCTATTTCAAAACCACATAACACGCTTTCAAATATTCTGTGTTGCCCCAATGAAAATTTTTCTGATCATAAAACCGCAGCCCGATCTTTACTTTTTGTGGCTGCTAAAACAATTATCAGAATGTTACCAACCAGCCACACATAACCATGTTTTACTGCTACCGAGAGTTTMTTCCATGCAAAAGTTTTCAAGGTAGGCGAAGAGGGGAAGGGGACAGGCAGAATTCAATACCACAACCCTAAGACCATCTGAGCAACCCAGTGACAGAATCAACTTCTGTATAAGTAGGATTTTTAACCATACTTCCAGATATGTAAAAAGCATCTCTCTTGCTCTTTAATTTCCACATCATTTACCTTAAGAGATATTCAGGAAATGGGTAACCTTGACTACATTTCATATTACCAGAAGTAGTGCTACAAGTGCAGCATTTATACAGATTTTTTAATTAACAGCTTGCCAGCAGCTGCTGGCTCCTGTTAAGTCACAGTTCAGCACCACAACTAGCCTGCTGTCACTGTCATGGCACAAGTAGTTCAGTCTTGCAATCTAATACTCTGCAAAGAGACTCTTCTGTTGCAGGAAATGAAATAACTCAAAGAGGTGAAACACTCCTGACATGCTTGCCAAGGCAAAAGGAAATTAGTGCAAGAGAGTGTGTGTGTATGTATATATCTCTACCTCACAAAGTATTTTAAATTCTGTTCTGTGACAAAAGGAATTTCCCTCCCAAGATGACTTCATAGTCTACTAGCYAAGAGCAGCAATAGCCTAGCTATCCAAACTATTTTCTGTTTAACAGGTTACACAATAAGGCATTAGAGAAAACAGACTTAAATCACACCATAGGCTTTCTTTGCCTCTAACAAGTCAATCCCAAAGTCACTGGTTTAGAAATTAATCATAAATTGAAGACGCAGACTTGAATTTTGGATAACTGATTTACTAGCCAGGTGTTCAAAAAGATCCATAGCCAGCTTTATTTAGAAAATCTAATTAGGCTTAAGAAGGTGTTATCACCCTTCTCAGACTCCTATTGCTGAATTCTCAATAGACTGCAATCATACTGGACTTGTACAACTGAACTACCAGTTCTGGAAGACTTGGATCTTCTACATGCAGATCTTGTTAGCTTTTCACAAAACTCAGGATCTTGTATCCCAGCTGCTTTATGTCACTAAGCATAAATAACACTGACCTATTCACGCCTTCCACTCCAACTCTCAAAAGAAACTGAAGCAAACCAAGATTACAGTCACAGCTCAAATCACAGAGCACAAATTTCCTAGAGCAACAGACAGTTTATGAACTAGAGCACAGTGCCATTTCCAGGTAATATAATTAAAACATAACACAACTCCAGGTACTTCTGAAACTTTTAATACTCTTTTTTTTTTTTTTTACTTTAAATTTCTGATGCTGTCCAGATATCCAGGCAGTATCTGTATGTCGTACCCTACCTCAGTTTCTTTATTCAGGATACTATTTCTTCTACCAGAAGGGATTTAAATTGCAGAGCTTCCTATTCATGATTTCTCCTCTGGAACATTACATCATTCTTTATTCTGTACCAGCTACCTTTCTTTTAACCTTGTCTTGTCTCAGTCCAGAATCTTCTTGCCTTGCTTTATGTCCTTCTCTTGCCTCCAGACATACTCTGCCTCTAGATACTTGCTTTGTCATTGGACATTTATTTTTCTGTTTGGTAATTTTTCTGTCCCCAGAAGAACATGGACGATGGGTTTCTTCATGCATGACTCAGGTTCTTCAGCATGCTTATTGTGCAGCCAGAACATAGTCATGAAGATTATTCACTTCTATTCATTCTACAGCACCTTCCAAACAGGTCCCTACCATTCACTTGGCAATCCAACCAGCCTAGCCAATGAACTACACACTGGCTAACTGTAGGAACTCAGGGTATTGTCAAGCCTGGCAGATCTTCCCCATCGGAAGACTGGGCTCCCAAATAATCCTCTCAAGGATGCACAATCCTATATAACATAAGCCTCCAGCAAGGTTGGGGCAAATAACAGTTACCCCTCTTTCCCAAACGATGCAAATCTCACAGTGGTTATTGTTTATGTAACTTAGTGCACAGGCTACCCAGAAACCAAACAGGAGTGGTTTCCTGCCCACCCTTCAAAAAGTGACTCTTTTTGCTGAAGTCATTACTGATGAGAGACTCAAATTAGGATAGACAAGACCTTTCAACCCCCACTCCGAACATTACAGTTAGAACATTGCAATAAATGTCAAACTAAGAACAAAGGTTTATTTTAGCTGTCTGATTGCTGCTGTTCTGTTCCTCAAGCAATCTTCTCACAGACGGCTCCACAAGTAAATGGAAATGGCACTCCATCCTTGACAACAACTTGACTGAACATAAAATTGGGAGCAGGAGGAATGTCAATGAACAACTGTGCTGCACCAGGCTCAACGCTGGACAAGATGTCCTCCTTCCTGTTCCAAGTTCTGTAGATGGGGAGTTCTGCAGACAACTGCTCCCCCCCTCCCTGGCCCCCAATATCTCAACAAGAGTTGCTGGCCRTGTTTATAAGCCACACTGTACAGATGCAAATAAGTTGCTGCACCAAAAAGGAAAAGCAACACGTCTTCTGTTAACAAACATATTTAACATTAGCAGTTAGGAAAGCTAAACCTGGCAATAGCATTTTAAAACAGCACTCTTTCATGTTAGTCACATTTTTGAACATGCAAACTCTAACATACATTATTGGATCTGCTACTGCTAGTTGCACTTCTACCAAAAAAAGCAAGTTTATCACATGCTAGTCATTTCAATTATGCAGATTTCAATTTTACAGTTCAATTGTCTTACCTTTTCCTTTTCTCCCCAATCTGCAGCCTACAGGGGAAGTAAACTTTTTGTCTCTGAACCAGAAAGCCACCAGAGCCAAGCATTAGCCAGTGACTCACGTGATGCCAAAAGGATCTGAATTAGTAACGGAAAAGTCTTCGCAAAAGAAGCAGCAGCACAAGACTGATCCTAACCATGGCTCCGAGAATTCATGTTGCAAAACCTTCCTTAGAAGCCCACAAAAAAAAGGGAAGATTATGTTTGTTAAAATAAAAGACAGATAATCTCAAAGAGCTTTAGTTTGTCTTTAAGAAGCGTACCAAAAAGCTATATAAAAAAATAAATCTAGATTGAGTGATTTCTTGCCTGTTCATTGAGCAACTTGTTATAAAAATAAGATAGTGACTTACAAATCACTTTAATAAGCAGTTCCATTGTAATTACAACTTCGCATGTCCTTTGGAAGGTAAAGGGCTACAGCTTCTACTATCAACAATATATTACTGGCTGCCCAGAGATGAACTTACGTCCATAAAACACATTAAACAAAATGCATTAACAGAGTGATTCACAGAGCAAGCAATACACTGGAATAATACTGTACACTATTGTTCACTGGTCCCTACTTCACATAGAYGGAAATATGATAGCTTCATTCTTTTCGCCTTTTCCTCAGTGTGAGCATCAAGATTGACATTTATAATKATTAAGCCATGCCAGACTATTTCAGAAACAACACTCATAGCTCAGAAGAGATCCCCTTCAAATCTACAGTTGAGAGGTACCCATTTACAGCATCAGCATGAATATGGTAGGTAATCTTTAAAAAAAWWTTTTTTTTTGATGAAGTACAAAGAAGCACACTTGGTGAAAGCAGGGATATAAAATACAATTTTAATGGGGAACTGTCACTGACTACTCTTGCTGACTATGGAGATATGGCTCCCAGTATTCATTAGGTGTCCTGCCAGATAATTAAATGGATTACTCAATAAAAAACTGTTGACAATTAATCACTCATAAGACTACTATTTTAATAAACAGGTTTCAGGCTCCATTAGCTGATTTATTAAGTTCCCTTCAAATAATCAATTCAGTCCAGTTTGTGCAAAGGTCAACATAAAGCTTACACAAAAACTGCCAGTCAGAATATAGCAGCAGAATAAGTTTGTAACACTTGCCACAATTATCTAGAGGGACAAATATTTTCAACAGTTTGATGCCTTTCTAGAATCCATATTCATTATTATTTGGTACTACTGATGTGACAGAAGTATCTTTTTCTCATCCCATCAACTCTGCTTGATGTTATTACATTCTTTAAGTTACATTTGTGCTTTTAGTAACTCCAAATATCAAAACAGTATTATTTATCTTGGGCTCCACCTGCCGGCCTTGAAACAAGCATAAGTGTTTATAGGTCCTATATAAAGAGTCCAACCTTTTTTGTTATTCAGACAGAAGTGTTTAAGCCAGCTAAAACACAGCTACCCCTTAAAATAGCAGTGATACTTAATGGGCAAAGGAGGCAACCAATGTGTTTTGGCACACTCCTCCATCAAAGCTGACATTGCATTTGCAACACCTGTTGTGTTTTTATACCTAGGGCTGGATGTTAGCCTTACAATATATTTTTATTTAAGAATTTTAAGTCAGACTCAAAATTGGATATCCTGAAATTCAAGACAATTAACAACCATTAAGAAGAAAAAAAACTGAAGAGAGGCTGTCATAGACATGATAAGTACATAAACATTTAATCAAAAAAATCTTCATACAGGTGTCATTCTTTCAAGCTCATATTCACATAAAAGAGGGTGCTGCAACTATGGGGGTGAGACAAGCATATTGCACAGAGCTGCCATTGCAAAGCAGATGTACTCAACTCATAGCCTTCCCAACATTCAGCTATAGTCTCCCACAGATCAAGGAGAAGAGAAGATGAAGATTAGGTCAGCACTGGCTTCCATACTTGCAACTTGATCCTACAGCAAGTCCAAAGCTTGATCAAAAGCTAACTTTCTAGCTCCATTTCAGCAGAAAATGTGTCTTCAGAACTATCCTTAGAGACACAGGAGGCAGCTTAGTTAAAAAAAAAAAAAAAAAAAAAAGAGTTCAGATAAAAAAGGCTAAGTTGTGGCACAACACGTGCCTTCTGGTTTTCTTTTCTGAAGACAATACAAGCCAGAATATGCATATTGTGCAACATGACAAGGTCTGCAGAATGGGGGGAAAAAAAACTTACTATAACGCGGAGACAGTGAAGACTTACTGCTCTCTGGATAATGAGCTTTTATAAAATCTGGTTTGATTATTCCTAGTCAATAAGACAACAATTATCAAGGATGAAATGATAGCAACAATCTCCTATTTCTGTAATAGGTTTCTAGTTTGCTGTCTAACTTATGCCTAATACACACAAACCAGCTTGACAAGAATTACAAACATCCTGTAATTAAGCGTTCTGCTCCAAATGGCACTGCTGATTTGGAAATGACATTAAAGTAACTAACATTCTTATTCTGTGCTATTGTACTCTGTTAGACAGTACAGTGTGTTGTTTTGCTCATTTCAACGATCTGTTAAAAGCCTGAGTGGATACATGCCAGCATAAGGTAGCGTTTAGAGGGACTATCAAGAGACCAAAACATGATAGATTGTCTATGTTCTTTTCATAGGGTTCTACCATCATTTGGTTGATTAGAAGCAATCAGTTCACAATTTGGCATAAAACCATTTTACCCTTAAGAACTCCCAGTAGCAGCCTTTGAAAAATGAAGCCATTTGTTATGTATTTTGTTTTTGCAAATGAAGCATCATAAATAACATCTGTCAGTTACCACAGTGATCTCAATTGCTTCTCAACTGATCCAAAACTGTTGTTTAGGTGCAGTCTAAGAGACAGCTAAAGATCATTAGTCACTGGATTCTGATAGTTTTATGTACCACAACAATAACTCATGGTCAGCAGAGTCTAAAACTATTTTACTGCTTCTTTTGAATTTGTCCAAAGGAAACAGAGCACTACACTCCTCAAATGCCCATAAAAGAATAAAATTGGATGCATTTTCTTTCAGTAGTGGAATGAGATTTTTTTTTTTTTTTATACTGAACTTCAAAATCATGGAAAATAAAAGATGCTTGATTAGTTTTTAAAAGTAATCTACTTTTTTTTTCCCCAGAAAAGTGTCTCACAGCTGCATTTTTAAAAGCATTTTACTGATTTGCCTTTGCACTTCCCTTGTGTAGCACATGCTCCTGTGTAGTAATATTAATCATGAAAGATAAAGATGAGAGGGAATAGATGGATCCATAATCTGATGCCTTTCAGGTTGCTCCGTATAAAGACGACTTGTAACTAACCGAGGGTTTGTAACCCTACCAAGGTGAAGAGTGCATCTCCATTGCAAGAGACAGCAATGCAAAGTAGAACACTTCTGAAAACACAGAAGATAACATGTAAGGTGCATGCCGTTTCCAAGCTTAATGAGCTAATTTTATTTTCAGCTCCCCAATTTCTGTCTGGCATCTTACTATAGTAAGTCCACTGTACAGCTCCCAAGACCAGTAAACATCACCTTTCAGCACACCGTGTTTTAAAAACATTTGCAAGAAATGGAGYAAGACAGACTTTCCCCCAGTTTCTCAGGAGTGCTAGCAATTGTTCTCCTCTGCCACAGTTCTACAGATCCAGAGTCTTTTGCAAGACTTCCTCCTCCTTTTAAGCAAAGACTGTTATTTTTAGCTTTCACAATTCTTAGGTTTTCTTCAGTGAGGAAGCAGCTAAGAATCCTTTTTTTGGGCAAGAAAATCCATTTTCCATTTCTTATTCAGAGAAAGTCTATGTTACAAGTAGTTGGAGGAAATACTTACTAGAAGAATCATATATACTTGCTCTGTTCTTATGTTCCTCCCTAGAGATGTTCCTCTAGACCCTCCCAGAGAAAGAATACCAGTCTATATGGACCTTTGACCTGACCCAGTATGTCTGGTTTATATCCTGAAGCTTAACTTCCTGTGACGAAAGGGCTGCAATCATCACTTATGTAAGTGTGTTTTTATTCCCACCCTTCCCACCTCATCTACAGTAACTCTGAGCTTACTACCTACCCTGAACAAAACTTAGAGGGGCCATGGGGCGATAGACATCGTACAAACTTGGGGGGGGAAGAAGGGACCAAGAAAAAACACAAACCCACAGCAGTTAAGTAGATGAAAGAAGGCAAGCAAGCACGCTTACTTAAGAAAAAACACATTCATTTCTTTCAAGATAGCAGATACAAAATGAACATTGCAACACAAGAAGAGCTTCAATCAAAGCTTATTGCTTTGAGTTCAAATAATCCTTCTAGGAGACATAAGGCAAGGACAACAGAATTTTGTTAGTTCTGCTGTTAACAAAGTTATTTACTTAATTGTAATTGTAATGTGCTCTTTAAAAAAGCATGCCCATAAGAGTAATTTGGCTGCTCACTATCAGCATTCAGCAGGTTCACTTGGAATTGCTCTTACAAGAGCAACACCAGTGTCTAGGCCTACCTACTTTACTGCAGGTATGTTATATGTCTGGTTGTTTCTGCTTTCAAGAATATAGTTGCTGTGATGGTAGACATCCTATTACTGAGTCTGGAACAAGTGTAAGTCATTAACAAGAGAGGTGCATAACTGCACTGAAGCATTGCCAAACATACCAAAACAATTACAGAGAAAAATACTAGCCCACCCTTTAGCCACTTCATTTAAAATATTAACTGAGTATTTATAATGAAAATAGAAAGCAAGTTGGCTTCAGTTAGAGCCGAGATACTTGAATCTCTGTATAGAATCTTCTTATTTTGCCAACTTACAGTAACACCAGGATCAATTAAGTCAAACTGCCGATGAGAACTATGGGAAGCCTGAAAACAACTCAACTAAAAAAAAAGTTATTGAATTTAACTGAAAAAAGTCAAGTTTCTGTTACATATTTTGAATTTTAAAAAGAGCACAACACACAGCAGAGAGTGCGCTAGTAATCGAGTGTGCCTCGGAGCAGCCTGTGCCCTGTTGGCCTCATATAATCACAAAAGAAATCTCTCAGAAAACCCCCRGTGTTTTCAATACCTACAAACTGAAACACCAATAGTTTTCAGTGTCTTTCTGTGACCGTTTCTTGACATGCTGCGTCAAAGGGCCATCGTATGTTAAAACGATCACTTCACCAAACTCTTGCATGTGACAAGTACCAACCAGCCGTCACCAGCGCAAGAATTGAATGCCATCACATAACCAAAGAAAACAAGTGTTGGTTCAACACTTTAAAACGCTCCAGTCACTGCCGCTGCATAGATTTAGGACAAGAGGCGTCCTGCACGAAAGCCCTCAGGAGCGCCGTTTTCCTTCGCGCCACTCGCTGCGAGGGGAGGCACTCACCGCGGCCGCGGAGCGCTGGGGCTGTGGCGCTCGGCCGGGAGGGGCCGGCCGGCCCGCCGCCACCTGACGCACCCACCCCCCCAACACAGGAGCCCGTTAGCTCCCAGCCAGGCAGCGCCGCAGGCTCGGGCTCCCCACTCGTGACAGGCGAAGCGGCTCAAGGCTATTTCTGAGCCCGGCCCCCACCCCTCCCGCCCAAGCGCGAACCAGGAGCGGCGCCGGCCCGAAGTGACTCCGCCAGGGCCGCGCGGGAGAAGGGGCCCGGGCCGCACGACCCCACCGGCCCCCTCAGGGCCGCGGCTCCCAGCGCGGGAAGAGCCGCAGGAGACAAACCGGCAGCGCTCCGCACTCACCCAGCGCACGCCACGGACACCAGCACATCCCCACCGCCCGACTTCCGGGAGCGCAGCCAGTTCAAAACAACGCCCGCCCCTATTGGCTCCAGGCGCCCCGCCCCCCCACGCGCTATTGGGGGACGGATCCCCCGCCTCTCCTCCTCAAGCTGTCATTGGCTGGCTCGCACACAGGTGCCCGGTGGGCGCCGCCCTCTCCCTTTCCCCTACTGGCCCGGGCGTCGCGGGGCGCCATGAGAGGAGCCGTGGCCTCCCGCTCCCCGCCCGGCCCCGAGACCTGCCRCCACTGCGTGAGGAGGACCTGGGCCTGGGGCGTTTCGAGAGGAGGCGGTACTGGGTGCTAGAGGCACGTCACCTTCAACACAGCCCCGTATCCTTGTCCGCCATAGCGGACTGGAGAGGTCGTCTCTGGTATTGTATAGTACAAGGGCTGCTGCCTGGCCACCTCAGCCTGTTTCCAGTATATTTTGTTTCAAGGTATGAAATAATAACATCAAAGGCCTGATCTGAGCTTCAAGGGGCTCATACCTCTGCGGACTGATACACCCAGGACGGGGTTGTTGACAATCTTAGTGAGTTTGGATGTAGCTACTTACCCATTCCTAGAATAAGGTCACTGCGTGGGATGCGTGTTAGCGTGATGACCTTCAGGAAACACTCTGCTACCAGAAAGGCCCCAAAGTCATTGAGCCCTGAGCTTGCAATGGTATGAATTCAGGGCAGGGCAGTTTCCCTGAGGACTGAGGAAAACACAGGTAACAAAGTCAGATTTGCTTTCAGTTATTAAGCACAGCATAATCAGAACTGATAATTAAACATTCAGTAATTTTACGTGGATCTGCAGATTTAGGCTGGGATTGGATCTGTGCCACTTTTTTGTCCTTTCATGCTGAAATGTTAACTTACTCATGGTTTTTTCAAACAAGATTTCAAACTTTATTTTTGACTTATTTTCACAGGTGGCAATAAAGGGTTTCAGTGGAGCCTGTAAATTAAAAATGTTTTATGGTGAAGCCTCTAAGGGAAGACCAGGAAAGCCTTGACTGCTC
This sequence comes from Phoebastria nigripes, assembly GCA_035582835.1. Classification (NCBI taxonomy): domain Eukaryota; kingdom Metazoa; phylum Chordata; class Aves; order Procellariiformes; family Diomedeidae; genus Phoebastria; species Phoebastria nigripes. The sequence goes on from JAYKAV010003399.1 coordinate 926,014, forward strand.
TTCTAACACTGATAAACACAGTACACACAAGATATGGAGCACTAATGAAAAGAACTCCCAGGGGTATATGAGTGCGTAACGTGGCTTACAAGGCAAAACCTTTCATCCTGGATGCAGAAAACCTGAAGTCAATTGTTAGCTTTACCACTGGTCTGCCAGATGACATTGAGCAAGTTCATCTCAATACTTTATTTCTCCATCGTCAACAATGGGATGGTAGCATTGACCTTGACAAGGTCTTTTGAGATCTAGTGATGAAAATTGCTGGGTGAGTATATTATCATCATTATTTGTACTATTGCTTTTGAAACACAATAATAGATTGTAGTTATTACCTACGTATATCAACCTTGATACATACAAAGCTAAAATACATTTATGTTTTCAGGTACAGAGTTGTTATTTAAAAGTTATCTGATGAATAAGTAGACAAATTATACAAATCTCTTAATCTCCATTATGTTAAAATTGGTAAAATGCATGCACATTAAATGTAATTTATTGTTCTTTGCTGTCACTCTGTTTCTCAAAGCATAGACTCATCACTGTGACCAAAGATTATTTAGCTTCTATGCTGGATACCCACTGAAAATCTTCAGATGATAGGTCTGCATACCTTCAGTAGGAGTTATGTCCATGGGAAGAAGAAAAGGAAAACTGCCGATAGGCTTAAAACTTAATGGTGTTAGTTTTTACTGATTTTTTATTTTTTCATTATTTTTAATACATACAGAGTTAGAATAACTTCAGACTCATTTAAAAACATTTTCAGGAGGCTTCACAAAAACAGCCCGCTGCAAGGATTTGTGAATACTGGATTTGGTGGCCATTCAGACTCTTCCTTCTATTTCCCGTGTCTACTTATTGTTCTGCCTAAGACAGCTTGGTTATTGTTGTCCCTTTTAGACCCTGTCCTAGGGGATCTGTGTATAGCTCCCATTGTTTGTCAAACTCGAGTAGTCTGATCCCAAGTAGGCAGTGATTCTGTATCCACTTTAAGTATCTTTAGTGAAGAGAGTGGTACTGGCTATCAGCAGAGAACCTCTTCTGGAGAAAGCTAAAAACCAAGCAGCAGCTTAGTGAAAATCCTGTAGAATTGTCCTGAGTTAGTCTCAAAAACTAAAAGAGAAATAGTCCTGACATTTGGCTAAAAACTTTGTTGTATCTTTTAAGTGCTGGAATGCATGTTGTATGGAATGCGTAAAGCACACCTTAAATGGATTAAATACCTTTTCTTTGAGAGCTCTCAAAAAGTATTTGCTGAAGAGGAGACATCAGTGACCCAGGCAGTTTTCTAGAGACCAGTTCTTGCTCTGATCCTATTCAATATCTCTATCAATTGTCTAGATGATGTAAAATCTTTCCTAGTAAAATCTGTAGCTTAGTAGACGAGTGGATAATTCACATGACTAATTAGTTACAGTATCATCTGATGTGCCCAATTAAATCATCCCAGTCCAATAAAATGCATTTTTAATGTCAGAAAATGCGAGCAAACACATCTGGAAATAAAGAATCCAGGGATGGGGACTAGCTTGGCAAGAAGTACTTCAGAAAAGAATTTAGCTGTTACTATATATAAATGGTTTCAACATGACCTCTCAGGGTAATACTGTGGTAAACTGGACTAACGTAATCCTTTAATGTATAAAATGCAGAATATATAGGGGAGACAGGGGAGCGATACGGCCTTTGTCCACAGCACTAGTACCATTGGAACACTGCACCATTTCTGGCATCCACGGATAGGGAGGAGGGGGAAACCACTAGAAATAATTCAGAGGAGGAACGTAAAAATAATGAAGGGGGTAGATAACAAGACATAAAATATGGGATTTAGGAGGCTATTCAACTTATCGAAGAGAAGGCTGAGAGGTGACTCCACCACTGTGCATAGACCACTGCAAATGGCGAAAAGGTCAAGTTAGTCACATCCACAGGGACCACGTGCCAGCACTACCTGGCTGCATGGCACCTGACCAGCCCTCTGTCACTGCACGCGTTTCAGACATCAGTTGGACCCAGAATCTCCCAGTCTACAGCTGTGAAAGTACCATTTAGTTTCCCCAAGAACAGAGAACCTTTAGCTGTCCTGCAAGTCGGTGGCCTTAGTGCCGCAGGCCGGTTAGTGCGGTTTCGCGTACCCACCCAGTGAGGTGACATACTGGTCCTGCTGCTCCTGCCGAAAGCACATCGTCAGTGCACCGCTCCCGCAGGCAGCGGGCGGCAGTGCCGTGCCCTGCGCACCGCTCTTTGCCGTGCCCTCGCACCGGGAGAGCCTCTCGCCGGGCTGCGGCGGCTCCTCCGGCGGCTGCCGCCCCTCCCTGCCCGCGGCCCCGCCGGCCCCGCCAGCCGCCTGGCGCGCTGCTGCCCCGCGCGCTCGCTGAGGGGCCGGGCCGCCACCCTCGGACGGACAGTCCCGCCGGCCAATGCCACGCGAAGCGGCCAGCCAGTGAGCGGAGCGGGACGGAAATGCACCAATGAGGCTTTGGTTGCTGGGCGCGATCGCAGAGGAGCTACCCAATAGGAAAATTCGCGGCGAGGGAGCAGCGCGCAGGTTTGTGTGCCGGCCGCAGACAGGCAGCGCGGGGGACTGCTGGCGGGTGTGGGTCCCGGCCTCGCTGCCCTCCCCGGCCCGCCGGCCGCTGTGGCCATGGGGCGGGGGCGGAYGAGCGTGCCTCTTTCCTTCCGCTAGTGCTTCCCCCCAGGTGTGAATGTTGAGGAACGATAACGACCCGCTTAAAAAAAAAGAGTTGGAAAGACGGTACCAACACGGGCTGACTGGGAAATGCGTTCCGCTCTGCCGGTGGGCCTCTCCTGAGGGACGCTCSACCGGGGACGGCTTCGCGGGCGGTTGTTTTTTGTAAACGTAGTTTCGGAAGGGCACGCATTTTTCAGCGTTACCCTTGGACCTTGTTTTGGAGCGGCCTTGGGGGCCGTCGGGAGGACCGTGCTCCTCCAGAGGTGGCGAGCAGCCGAGCTGGGGTGCGGGAACCCGGAGGCCTGATGGCAGCGAGTTTATGTGCTCTGTAGAGAGGAGAAATCCCCTGTGTGCTTTAAAAACGCAGCCAAAAATCATAGTAGAAAAGGTAAATGCAAGAAAAGGGTTAATGATTGCTTCCACCTCCCCCTCCTTCCCCCCCCGTTGGATAAAGATGGTCTTGGATACCCTTTGTAAATAGGAATGTGGAGGTGGGAGGGGAGAATCAGCCCGACTCCGTCTACTATGTTGTCTTGGTGGGTAAGAAGGCGATAGAGAGGCTGATGCAGCCTGGGTGCTCTCCCGGGAGAATGCGCGGGGGGACGGACGCGCCTTCCGCGGGAGCCGGGCACCCGTGGGGCTGCGCCGGGGTGGGGAGAGCGTGAGCGGCGGGCGGGGAGCACCGCGGAGGGGGCTCCTGCTCCCGGGGAACGGGAAGCGAGAGAGGAAGACAAGGGGCTTTCGTTGATATGCTGCCCAGCGGTTGCTGATTATTCTATTGAAGAGTTGGGGGTTTTTTTCCTTCTCTCTTTTTTTTTTTTTTTTTTTTTTTTTTTTTTTTTTTTTTTTGTACACCCGCCTCCTTGAAGACAGCAGAAGCAAAGAAAATAAGCTGGGGACAGAGAAATAAGAGAAGACGGAGGAGATGGTGAGCAGATCATTGGGTTGGGGGGAATGAATGAGGTTGCCGGGCTATTTTCTGTGAGAGGTTCTTGGAGGGTATAGTACGTTTGGGATGATTTTGCACCGCGATTGCAGACTAGCCTTCTTTGTCTTCTAAAGATTGCTGTTTAAGGTTTAACAGCGTTCATCAGTTTATTGTGAGATACGCAACGAGGAGTTGATGTATACGAATGGCTAAAATTACATACGCAAGACGCACACACAAGCAACCCCTAAACAAACCAACATTGTATTAATCCTGCAATATGATGGGCAGTTCTTGTCATGGAGGGAAGTCATTGCTCAGGTTATTTGTGGCATGCATAGGAGATGAGTCTCTTTGTAGCAAAGACCAAACAAAACTAACCTATTTCTTCACAAACGTGAAATCCATTAGACTTAAAAGCCGAAGTTAGTTGTTTTTTGTTTCTTTTCATTTTCTCTGCAGTATTGTTGTACATGATTAAAATCTAATGTTTGCAAAACTTGATCAACTCTTCAAAATGTTCACGTTTAGCATGCAAACAGTAAAGACTGTCTTTCTCCCCCTTTTTTTTTTTTTTTTTTAAAATGTGGGCACTTGTTTGTGTATGTGGAAAGGGGATTCTTATAACATGTACTTTGCTTTTTACAGTGTACTATTGTGTCTTAGGTAGGTCACAGTACAAAATGTGATTCTTAGCATGTTTAAAAAAAAAAAAAGACCCTAAGCAGATTTTTTTATATCAAGTGAAGACCTGTTTTTATACTAATAATATCTTAAACACTAGATACAAGTTTGTGGGGAAAAAACCCGCTGTTTTGTATTAATGGGAATGCTTTACGGTAAAAATCATGATTCTAAATGACAGAATATTGACATTGGCTGACTGTATCTTCCTGTGGATGAAGTGCTGCAGTCTGTATTAAGTACATTAGCCCTTTAAGCTTCCATAAATTTAAACATATTTTGTTTACAAAATTGTGCAGGACTGCATGGTGCAGTGGTAAAATCTGAAATTTTAGTGGCTTTAGAAATGTTGCAAGGCACTGCAAAAGAGAAAAATTGCAGCTTCATATTAAATGTGCTGTGGAAAAAAAAAGGATTTGTTATAATAAAGTAATACAGGATATATACATGGTGACTAAAGTAACTGAAAGGGCTGGATAGTTTGGAGCTTCTACAGAAAAAATAAGTTGTGAACTATGCTGTGATCTTCATCATGCAAGATATTTGGATGGATGGCTGTTAAATTTATGTTAAGCAACATCTATAAATGCTTGTCTGAAATATTTAAATTATATGCTCCATTAGGCAAATGGGTTTATCTTCTCATTGCTTGGTGAAAGGAATGTATTAGGAGGGCAAGGTTTAGAAGAACAATACAGTTTGACTGCATAGTTTCACTGCATAGTTTATCCTCATGTATTGTTCAGAGATGCATAGAATGTATTTTATTTGGCATTGGTGATCTTTATGAAGTTGACTTTGCTGATTTTATGCTATAGTTGCTGTCAACATTAATAACTGAATTTCAATTAATATAACCATAGATTTGACCTACTACTTAGCTAAAATGGATGAAAAATAGTTCCCTTCTTTGGTTTTCATCTATTCATTTAAAACCTCTGCAACGGATTTCAGTCTCAGTAATTCTTTAATATTGGAAGAACTGGTAGGAGTTACAAATAGAGAGAGATTCCCATTATATTGAGTTAGGACACTGCACTAGAAATGGCAAAATTCTTGCCTTTTGCTTATACTTCAAATTTTGTACAAACTGCAGTTTAGAGAAGATATCTTATCCTGAAGACCCTCTGCATGCATATTACAGTTATATAAAACTAAGCTTCTGTATTTGATTTTACGTAATGCAACACATTATTTCTGCAGTGCTTTTGGTAGATCTTGGTTAGTGTCAGAATTGATACACTGTGAGGAAAACCTGTTAGAATTCTTGTGCTACCAGGTTTATAATTTGTTGCTCTTAATATTTTATTGTGTGAGTATAAATCATTGACACAAACATTGTAAACAAATGCTGTAGCAGCTAAGTGTGAGATTACATTTAGCTTATGTCTTTACAGTTTAACCAGAGTATGACAGTATCTTGTCTAGTGTGAGTGCATTCTATTCCTAATAGCCATCATAGTAATCTTCAAAGCAGAAAGGTTAGGTCAGATTTTGTACTTTATTGCCTGTCTCGAGGAAAAGGGCCAGCTCTAGGGTTACACCAATATGGATAGGGAAAGAATTTATCAGATGTGTTGCGTGCAGTTACCTTGTTCAGACTTCATGTAAGTCACCTGGAAATTAGCATTGAGATTTCTGTTAAGATTAAAATCCGCATATTTTTAGAAAAAGTGTTCTTTCCATAATGCAAAACATTTAGAGTATACATGTAACTTGGCAAACATGTTTTCTTCAGAAAAGGGCATTAGCAATATCATGGGTTCAAGCATTAAAATAAGAACAAGGAGCTCTTGAAGTATTCTCTTAAATTCCAGGTAGGATGTGGTCTACATGTGTGCTGAAGCAAGAAGGTTAGCCACCTATCTCAACATCTGAAAAAAGTAGCAACCGTCTTATGTAATGAAGTGTTTTTTATTTCCCCCAGCTAACTTGTGTAAAACAAAGCCAAACCCAAAAAACTGTGGTGCAAGTTTTTTCTTCCTTGTTTGTCCTTTTCACTCCTACCCTTGCATTTCACAGGCAATCCAAAACAAGCTGTAAAGCTACTTCTGGTTCTACGTGCTGAGGTTCTAGAGGTCTAGATCTTCTGTATTAGCTTAGGTTGAGTTTTAAGTAGTATGTAAGACAAATAACTAATCCTAGTGAATCTAATTCTTTTTATGTGTCTGCTTTTCTGCAATGCTGTAAGAACAGGCAGCTCAATTTAGTAATATCCAATCTTTTGAAAGGCTGGCAGTCAAGCCTCTACCCATCACATTTTCAAGAAGTAGCATTTTTGGTGTGTGGTGTGTAAATGGCTAATCATTTAATAGTAAGTGGACAGCATCTATTATTTGTCATTAATTTATACACACTACATCAAACAAAATATCACTTTAGAGTCCTGATGAGACTCATTGATTGCCACTGTGTTTCAGGATAGTTTGACGTTTTGACCCACCAAAATACATGCCTTTCTTGGAACATCAGTTAATCTTGGGGATGAAAAATGTACGAGAGACCAAGTAGGAATGTATATATGGGTGGCATATTAAAATATTTTAATATCTTGTAGAGAACACTTCAATTTAGTTAATGAAGCTCATATCTAGTCACTACTCATTCCTATAAAGAACATGACTGAATATATTTTCTTACAATATTTGTCATTACTGGGAGCATACCACTATTGAAACAAATGGCCTATTTCTGTAAATAATGAATCTTAACTAAGTAAGGCACCGTTATACTCCTGAAATGACTGGCTTTATTGTTGTTTGTTTTTTTTTTTTTTAAACTGATTATCAAATTCTGTGAAAGTTGATACTGTGTTTATACCCTCATATTTTGCTATGTAGTGATATTTTTGTTGTCCAATCTAGATAAAAATTGATAGAAATGTCACTGGTTCCAAGTAAGAGCCGTCTGAAGTTGGTTCTAAGAAGCTGGCCACAATGAAGTCAAGGGATCTGCTTAATCATATCTTTCAAAATCAGGCCCTCTGAGGAGTTAACCTAGGAAAACAAAATCAGTGGGTACTTCTGTAGATATTTAAATCTGTGTTTTCTCAAGTGTAGACTTTTTGCACAAGTTAGGTAATGTTTAGCAGCAATAGTACACTGAGGAAAGAGTCTGTGAGCCTGAGTATGTGCAATTCTGCACCTCTCCAAATACCTCTTTGTGAAGGATCTCTTGGTCTGATTCTGCAAGTCGTAATCCTCTGTAATCAGCTGATATTAATTACCATGAGACAAGTTCAGTGATTTTGAATATAGAGTATATTTAGAAAGAGCAGAACTGTAATATTTAGATCACAGATTCTAGGCTGAGTATCCCAAGAAAGTAATTTTTATCCAACACTTTCTGATGGTGATACTGCTGGTGGCAGTATTACAAGATACTAAGATCCATTAAGAACACATGGACTGGATTGTGCTTCTCTGCTTCACTCTCCGGTTTATATTGCCCTGGGAAGACCTTTCTGTTTCTGAACTATGTGCAGTATGCTTTATCTCTACAGATATGACAGCTTTCTTGGACAATTAAGGATCTTAGTTCCATAAGGTCCTTGACTGCAGTGTCAAAATCTTCTGTGCATGTTTCAGTTGATGTTGTTTATAATTACAGTTTTCCTGCATCTCAGGGCACATGCATTTTTGTTTCGGAAGCTGCAACAGGGTTTCCGGGAGCTACTGTGCGGTTATATGCCAGTGCACCACTAATCTATTAGTTTATGATTTGTAGGTCAGGGAGAAATTGAGATATTTTGCTATCTAAGCAGTATCATCTCTTTGCTGCTTCAGTGCTTACATGACATCTCAAGTTGGCTGAAGATTAAAAGGACACTGTCAAGGTATCTTTCACAATTTCATTTTTATTATTTATTTTGTTTGCCTCATTATTGCTGTCATAACCCATTGGAAGCTTGAAGTCTAGTGCCTTGCCAACAGGCCTTTGTCCTCCAGAACAGTTACTGTTTAGCTGCTTATGGTTTATTTAAGAGTTGTGAAGCATTTACTGTCTTCTGAAATACATTACTGAAGAGTTACAGCTTAAATATCRCAAGAAAGTGAGAGGGAAGAAGTGAGTAAATCAGTTTGGGGCCAGTCCTGACATTGTGTAGTTATGGTAAACTCAAAATATTTCTTCTTTTCCTTATTTCTTTCAGAATTTAATAATTTGGGAGTATAGAATTAGGCATCAGTGCTTCCTTTGCACAGTCATCCTTGAGAGTGGACTCCGGGGGATTGGTATCAAGACCTGCATTCTTAGTTGGATATATTTTGAATTATCTAATGAAGTAATCCCTGTAAGAATTCTTACAGGTGCAGTGGTATTGACTGACTTTGAGGTGCTGAGCAGTAGCTTAATTCGGAGTACTGGCCAGAAAAAAAAAATCTTTACAGGATCTGGGCTTTGTATCACATATTTTTTTTTTTTTTCACATTTTATCACATGTATCACATGCCTTTTTTCTTTTCTAAGCTTAATTTTTTCCCCCTCTTATTTCTGCTATCATAAAAGGAATGAATGATCATGGGGTTTTTGTGCAGAAAAATGCTACCTTAACTTGTTACTGTAAGAAAGTCTTTTCTTAATTGATATACATTCATTGCAATGTAAAGTTAGTATAACTAGAGCTACTGTTTCCAGTAATTTAATTGCCTGTTCTTCATCTGTTCTGGCGGTGTAATTTCTACCCATGAGTTGGAAGTATATCAGCACAATTCCTCCATGGGACCTTCTCATTACAGTAAACATTCTCTATTTAATTTGGGTTATGTAGTGATAAAATTTTAAGTAACTGCTATTCAGAACAGTGACAGAAGCGATCGCACAGACTTTTACTGAATTGCTTCTATGGCTAAGAAACTGTATTGCAATGTTTAACTAATCAACAATGTCCATGTCTACTGGATTCACAGCTTGGTGAGAGCTGAATGTATGTAGTGATATTGGGTAGACTTATTTTTGCAGGTTTTAAATGAATAATCTTTTTGACAGTATGCAGAGTAGCAAAGGTTGCAGAGATTCCCCAGAGGAAAGCAAATTGCAGAGTGACTTCAAATATGGTTCATAAGGCGTGGACTATCTTGGGGAAGGAGAATCTGAGATGTGACACTTAAGTTGGGGTAGTTACAATAACTTCAGCCATGTCAATTAGACGCCTGAGTTAGAAAGGGCAGCCACTTCTGGCTGCAAATGAAAAGAGTGGATAGAGACAGACAGACTTCTCTGGAGGTTGATTCAGTCTATGAGTCTGAATCAAGTGTTTTAATTGGCACTTTGAAGGACCCTCTCTCTCTCTGCTGAGTAGCAAATATGGATAGTATATGGAGACTAGCTTCCTAAATTAAGCACGTATGTCAGGTGCTGAAAGTGAGACAGCATGAATATTATTCTTGTTGTGTATACATCAAAGCTTTGAAGAACTTTCATGTGGTAGGCATTTTAATCGCTCGTTGATGGGTTGAATTTTCTTTAGACAACTGTTCATACACCTCGCCTATGAGGTTAATTGTACGAGGTTGAAGGGAACAAAATAATTTTGGTCATTTTGTGCAGTTGTCAGAACTTTGAAAGAATTCTGTTGATGCTTGGTTGAGTTTCTTGTGATGTGTATTGATGTAACATCACTTATAGCAGACTGGTAGAATCCATAAACTTGCTACTGCAAGAGTTTCTTTTTCTGTTTTGCTGTTCCTGGGAAAGAGAAGGAAGCCTTAGACAAGACTGCCTATGGAGAGAAAGGTGGGCATGAGCATGACTTATGGTGTTATATTGGGGTTTGTCAAGGAGAATCCCTCTAGTATCAACAGGAGATACATGGGAAATGAAATTAAAGTGTCTCATAAAAACAGTGTTCCTCTAAAATGGTGTGGGTTTTTTTGTTTGTTTGTTTTTAGGAAATGCAAGTTTTATTAAATGTTGCAGTGCTTCTCTAGAATGTGTACAGAACACTGTGATTATTGGTGTAGACATTTTTAATGATATTCTGCTCTTTTCTTTGAGATATAATCCTAATATTTTGTTAATCCTCTACAATGGGTTAAAATGGCATGAAGATCAGATTGCTGGAAGTAGGAAGTCTTTTGTCTCTCATGTCTGCATCTGTTTCTCCATTTTGATAGGCTAGTGACAATGAGTATTCTTGTTTTGCTATGTGTCTGCTCTGAAGTGTTTAAAAGAAAAATGCTTATATATGCTAACATTAATGAAATGTTTCATACAATTGTGATAATAACATTATCTATACTTAACTTTTCAAGACTTCACAAATCTTTGGCTTATGGTTAGTATTCTGCTGTTGTATATTGCTGTCAAGTTTTGATTTAGAAATGAACGCTATTTAAAAAAGTGAAATAATCTAACATTCCTTCTACAATTCTTAATCTGATGCAAGGAAGCTTCAGTCATGTTGATCAGTAAAATGACAATAACCATCCATAAAACTTTGATTCAGTTTTGCATATCAGTAAGTGCACGCCAATAATGGTCCCAAGGTATTAAAAGCATACTTTTATTGTATGCAGTAGCTATAAATTTAAGAGTTTTCCAGTATGTTTAAGACATAATCTCTTCTGCTTGAATAAATATCACATTTGACTTTATTTTATCAATGTAATGTCAAGTGACGTCTCAAACATGAATCCTGACTTGAACTGGCAGTGTTCTGCTTCTTTGCGCCACAGGCTGGGTTGTGCCATGCTGGTATAACTTCTCACGTAGTTTTAGACTGGTTCTTTTTTAATTCAGTGTGACAATGCAAATAGTGACTTATTGACGGCAGCTAAAGTGAGATCATTGTGACTGTAATCAATAACACACCTGCATAGAATAACAACTACTACCAGGGACATATTTTGTATTGATTCAGGAATTTATGCTGTCTCCACTACACCCAGTCTGCTACTTCCATAATTTATGTAATAAAATCTCTACTTTAGAGAAGCTGTTACTAAGTTAAATACCAAGAAATGATGACATATCAAGATGTAAATTACATATTGAAGATTTTACTACAAGCAGAAATAGCACTTGCTAAATTCCTGTGGGTTCTCATTCAGGACCAAGGCACTTCCTTACTGCAGGCTGAAAGATAATGGAAGTAAAAAACCGTGTTCCCTCTCCTGAGGCAGTATTTTAGAGGTGGAGGGTAAGATGCTGTTTTTAATGTGATGTGGTGATGGAAGCTTATTGAATTGTATAATCCATAAGTTTGAAACCTTGGTAGAATTTCTTTATCAGTAACAGTAACCCTTATTCCAATTYTGTCCTTAAACTGGAATATAATTTTCTCTTAATACTGATACMTCTTTATATGTCTCTCTCTAATAGAGGAACACATTCTAAAAGATTGATGCTATCCTCTGATTTTCTTTTTCAAGCCTAAAGTCAGTAAAATTGAACAGAAGGTACAGATTATGACCAGGAATTTGGGAATACCAATGTTCCTTGAAAGTAATACCTAGCTTCCTGGAGATACGTGTTTATTCCCTTACTTGCTACTGCTCTGTTTGTTTTGTTGATGAGATGGTTAGCCACGAGACCAATGGAAAATTACTATGTATTTATACAGAATAGAATAAAATCTCTTGGTGGGTTTTAAGCATGATAAGAAAACTTAAACGATGTATCACAAATAATCTTGGTGTGTGAAGCCTATATGAAGCTTCAAATTCAGTTGTTCATACAGATTCATGTATGCTTCATTAATTCTTGATTTGAATGTTGAACAGAAAACTCAAATTTGCAAGTATTGCACGCACTAGCTTCCCAGATAGACAGCCTTCTATTTCTGATGGTSTTACCATCTTTGTATCCAAATATACCTACAGTTTGTCAACAGGAGTAATCTCAGTGTAGTCCAGAGAAATATGCATGTCTTCAAGTTTACTGTTCTTCAGGTTATTAAATAAAATCCTAGTTCTTGGTTAACTTCTAGATCGTGTTTGTTGCCTGTCTTCTTTTTACTGGCATTATACCAAAACTCTATCTGCTGTAGGAACAATTACTGTATAAAAGGAGTGGTTTGTGCTTTAAATTTTAAATGTTCAAGACTYGGTACTAAGCAGCTCAGCATCAGGACTGTTTAGTGAAACTGTTCCATACCAAGCTTGAACTAAATCTAATCAAATTCAAGTAGGTTATTATATTCTTTTTTATGTAATAGTATATTACATGTTGTTTTGTTGCTTAATGCTGAGATAAAACGCCCAAAGTATGACAGATAAGAATCCAAACAGAACAGTGTTCCCCAAACAATTTTCTTAGGATACTATTCATGAGTTAACCCGCTAGTTCTTGAGAACATGTTTTGTGCTGATATTTTGCCCTATACAAAATTAGGATATTTTCTTGGAAGACTATTTGCTGCCTTATCTTTTTTACCAATGTTTCATGATGGTATGTTCCTGTAGGTGATAAACAGTCTTCAGCTTTTACAGACTACTTACTGCATTGATGGTGGGGTTTCTGAATCTCAACCCATGCTCACCTATCTGTTCAAGGAAATAACCACCTCATTTCGTTTATGACACCACAAACCACTTCTCATTGTTTTGAAGCAGAGAAGCAGTATAACTCTGAATTTCAGGAACTTTAGTTTTTAAGGGACTGAACAACTAATGTTAGACAGAACTGAAGCTTGTTATATTCATTTAGCTCTCCAGGAAGATCTAATGTAATTTGTCTAGTGACATACAGCCCAATAACAAAATTATTGTTTTTTATTGTTAGCAGTGGTTTTTAAACTGAAAATTRACATAAATTCAACTCTAAATATTATTAAGTGTGTAAAAGTTAATCTCTTCACAATGCTAGGCAAGTATTTACATTTAGATGATCAGGAGATAATAGAGGATTCTGCTTTCCAGGGGATTTTTCCTTCCTGGCTGTTTGAACACACTTACTCTCTTCCCAATGCAAAATTTTGATTTTTCTGGACAGTTATCATTGTACTTTTTCTAAGCCTTGCTGAGAGAAAGGAAAATTCACTAAGGAATTTCGTGAGCTGTTGGACCTTCTGCTAACAAGTAGCAGAGGTCTGATGAGGTTTGCAGCCTGGCTTGCTCAGATTTCCTTTGAAGGAAGATCAGTGGTGATTGAATCCTGAGTAAAAGGAATATGTGAGAAACTCTCTGTGATTTATAAATAAGTTGATACCTTGGCTGAGACTTTCAGTGATCCCTTAGGAATTTAGGCCCAAATTCTTAAAGGGATTTAGGCACCCAGTTCCTGTTAAATCCCATTATATTTCTTTACAATATTGTCACTGAAACCAAGGGAATTAGGCTTAGGAATCCTTTCGAAGGTTTGGATCACAGGTATAAACTTCCCTTGACTTGTTTCTTTTAGGTTTATGTGGTTGTTTCAGCTTTATTTTCAAATAAAGATGGATTAATTTGGTAAAATGTATTGACAAGTATGTTTAAAGAATTAAATTATTGCAATTATTTTAAAAATGCACTTGCAGATCAATTTGAGAAAAATGTCAATTTCCTCAGACTACCAAACTAAGAGGAGCTTTTAGCATGAAACTTGATTTTTTACTTTGCTTACTCTAGGGGATTTTTGATATCCAAATATAAATGTATATTTGTATACATTTCTGATATCTCATTAGCTACTGAGATTAATGGGATTTGGAAGATTTGAGGTCATACAGTAAACACAAGAATTCCTTTTTCACCATGCTTGTTTAAAACTGCACACAGGCATTTAGTACATTCCCAAACCTGAGTAAAAAAAAGCTCAGAGGTACTTAGGACTGTGAAGAGTTTCAAAATACAAGGTTTCCATTTATACTATCGTAAACTGTGTAATTAAGTCCAATCTCCAGTTGAGATTGTGTAATTCAGAGAATATTGAACATCCACGCTTGCCTCAGGCTGTCTAGTGGACTATATTGCCCACAATTAAACAGATGAATGCACAAATAAGGATAGGCATCCTTCCAAACAGTTCTATCTATATTTAGCAAATTCTTCTCATTTCCCTCTCTGTAGGAGGGTAGTGATGTTGGTAACCTTAATATTGGCCAACAGAACTGTGTCTTAAGCCCTGTCCTACAAGATGTTTTCCTTTCCCATATTATTTTGACCTTGTATTCTCTCCCTTTCTTTTGGATTAAATCTTTTTATGTCCTAAACGAGAAATTTGTTTCACATTCTCCATGTGAATATAGAAATAAGTAAAAGYGAGTTCTCTGTGCCACAAAGGAATAGGAAGAACTGAAAATTTCACAAGTTAAATGTTCTGAAATTAATGAAAGATATAACTAAGTCAGGGGGGCGATACAAAGATATCTCCTTTTCACGGAAACCAAAGCTATAGATTCTGTAACTGTTTATGTCATTTTATGTATCAATATTTGAAGGACTACAATGCCTCTTGTTAAAATGTAGCAAGCTTTCTATGTAACATTCCCTTTAGAAAATACTGAATTCACAGTTTGTCTAGTTTTCTTAACTGATATTTGCTTTTTCCTTTCTTAAACTTCCACATTGTCCAAATATGTTTTAAAGTTGATGCCGTAGCTGGCAAGCTTGAAAGATACAGTCTAATTCACAGTATAATCTGCATGATTTTCCTAAATAAATTACTAACTTCARTTTAAGAAAACAGGAATAACTGTTTAATCTCATACTTGCTACGTGGAGGTGATGTGTTTCAGTAGGGAGACCTTGTAACTGTTAGATTTGGAAAGTTAACTGGTGTGAATTGTCTTCCCCTCCCCCCCCCCTTTTTTTTGATTGGGAAGGAGAAGTATTGCAAACTCCCATCCACTTGAGGCCAGAACAAGACTAGAGACAGGTTTTCAGTAAATTAATTTCTTTCCTTCAGTGTTTTCATCAGCAAACAAGTTGTTTAACATTATAGGGAATAATCTTTACTTGTTGAACTCACCACATTGTTCAGCAAATGTCAAAATAAGATGCAAAAGGTTATGTTGCAATGAATCTTAAAGAAATAGACCACTGAGTGGAAAAGCTTTGGAACTAGAGGGACAGAAAAGAAGTCAAAGCAAGTTAAATCGTAAAGACCTGTAAGATCATCTGGTCCATCTTTTGCAAGATTTATCCATATAGCATACAAAATCTTTGCTTCAAACTGTAACGTTGTATAGTAATTCAGGGAGGAGACTTTCCTCCAGTTCCCCTTCTGCTAATTTTAGAATAAGTTATTTCACTTGCCTCTCTGCTGTTTTTACTTCCAAGTACCCTATTTCTCAAGATTTCAGTGTTTAAGGGCAGAGATGCTGCTTCTGGGACATCAGATTGTGATGAACTGTATAATACTCATTTTGGTAATACAGTACTTACCATAGCATATGTCATGTTTCCTGTGTCAGCAGCACAGGTAGGTCTGAACCTTGTAGGTCTGGGACAGTCGTCTGAGTTCAGCACTTCCTTCCCTTTCTTATACTTAAGGAAAATACTATTTCCTTTTCTTTCAAATATGAATTTGTATAGATAGCATAACCTTCATCTGCATTCCTACAGCTAAGTGCCTGGCTTTGATATTTTAGGAGAATAAAGTAATATATTGTAGTTACATCTAAAAGAATATTCTCTAAGCTGCCAGCATGTTACATCATTCCTTTGTCATCACAGAAACCTGAGCTGTAGAGTAAGCAAATGATTTCACATCGGAACTTCCACTGAAGTTTAACTGTACGGGCTTTCCTTTGAGTCTGGACAGCTCTGCTGTTCTTCTGCCTTTTAAGCATCTTCTACATAATGTCAGCTTCCCAAGAACTGATCATTCTGTTGGTCAAAAATTTCTCCATACTTCAGCTTATTTTTTGGGGTTTTTTTAAGCCAGTTTGTACTGGTTTGGTTTTGTGCTTCGGTGGCTCCTCTCTTTCTCTCTCTGAGAATTGCATGTTTAGTATGTTTAGTGAGGACAGTTCTACCTCCTTTCAGCCTTTGTTTTGCTGGGCTAAATAATCCAAACTCTTATTCTCTGCTCATAAAATGGCTAGTCCATTCCCAGGTAGTTTCAGTAGTCCATATTTATGCTGAGTCAATCTTTCTCTAATATGGATCTCTGGAATATCATACTGAATTCCAGATGCAGTTCTTAGGTTGTCATATACACTGGTATTAGCAATTCCTGCCTTCTACTGAAAATAGTTCACGGTTAGATCTTAGTATTACGTTGTCCTTTCTCGCATACAGCTCTCCCAATTCTTACGTAGTTGACTAATACTTTTTTTTCTTCTCTCCTGAAGAAATCCAGGCTAGGTCTACCGTTTCTAAGCTTACTGAAAATGTATGCATCTTACAAAAGAAATCTTTTTGGTTCTCAGATATAATCTAAGTGTGTTTTGTTGCTTTTTCCATCAGACTTGATGAAGGGGCTTGTATAAAGAGCCAAGCACTAGAGATTAAACAATAGCTTAGATAAATAGGGAATATCCCAACTAACACTCAAATAAAATAGCTAAGCGTTATCTAAGAAGGAGTATACTACTCTGCTCCTTTTCTCAGTACTGTGACATTTCTTTTTTACTGTGGTCAGTTTGAGTGGATTCTGGTAACATTAACCATTTTGGGACCCTATGTCTAGAAAAGGAGGAGGGATTTATGCGACTAAGAGACTACACAGGGAGTGTTAGAGAATGCTGGTGTACTAGCCAGGGAACAGGTTGGGATTGTTTTCTCCATCAGGAGATGGGCATTGGTTGGACTGAGAGAACTGCAACAGTTGGAAACAGACATTTTAAGCATAAATAAGACTATGCATTGGCTTTTTATTGGTTTTATCTTTTGTGCCACAGGCTTACTCCCTGTGCGATAATGAATAAATACTGCTGCATTTTGAAAGTGCTGTGTTTTACTTTATTAAAAAAATTGGTTACCTATCCCTGCGATGAAAGAACTTACAGGTGCCAAATGCAGATGTGTCTGTTGCAGTAATGCAGTTGGGAAAAGGAGGCTGTAGGCTAGGGATTTAGTATATGTGTGATTGTACTGTGATGATTGAATGATGCAGGAAGCAAGGCCTGTGAGAGAAAGCCTTTTAGCACTTGAGAGGCCAAAAAAAAAAAAAAAAAAAAAAAAAAATCTAGGCTGTAGTTTGTCATGGTACCTCAAAAGAAGGGGAAGACTAATAGGAATTACAGAATAAACACAAATATTTCCTGTGAAAAAAGTTTGAAGTCTAGGGGAAAGCAGCTGGTCTCACAAAGGGAAGAGTGCTATTTTTTAATTTTTTTTTTATGTTTTTTTTTTTGTTTTTGTTTTTTTTTTTTTTTTTTTTTTTTTTTTTTTTTTTTTTTTTTAAGCAGTAAACCAACATATTTTGGTATTGTAAAAGCTTCAAAAACAGTAATACAGGTACCTCTGTTAAAGACCAGAGCTATTGTTTCAGAAGTAGACAAACTTTGGAGCTGTAATCTGTAGGAAAAGTCCCAGTCTTCGGAGAGTTTCTGACTTTGGTTAAATTCAAAGATAAGTGATGCAGAGATCTCAGAAGCTTTACTGTCTGCATAGTAGCTCAACTGAGAAAACTAGAATTTCACATAATGTCTGATTTAAATGAGCTTTCTACTATCTGTAGATCTATTAAGTATATCTACATGTACCCATGATGCTATACAGAGACTATAATTATTTTGTTTACCATTTTGAGATTGATGTGAATGGAATCAATACCAGTTACTTTACTTTTCATTACTGAAGGCATCTGAAATGTTGACCAACCTTATCTTACTTGTGTCAAACAGATCACAAAGCCCTTATATGCACACCATTTGACCTTCTAGGACGTTCTTCAGAGAACTGGCAGGCTTAGTGTGCCACTTTTTTCTCACTTGAAGAAATTAAATCTAATTAGGAGGATCCTACTAATACAATGTAGATACAGATTACAGATGCACACAGTGTGTGGAGAGTCCAGAATGAAAATAGCTGTAATGAAGAAGGAGCGGGGGGTAAGACTCTGAAATAGGCTGACTTATTTTAGAGTACAAGATTGATAATTTAGTGACTTTAGTTAGCTGCACAGATATGAAATATTTACAGCAAGTTGGAGAATTCTAATGGGGAAAAGAAATCTCTCAAGGCATTTTCTTCTAGAGAATATAAAATGAGGAAGGAATTATGCACAAATACAACAATTACACAGTTTTAGTATTAGTGATTAACTGCCTGATATTCGTTTCTCTCTTCACACAGGTGTAGTTTGACTGAATACATCTGAATTACTTACGTGTTTTAAGAGGAGAATCATGAACAGAATTGACTTCTTGAGAAACCTTTGACATTTCACTGCCTGTTAACATTGTCTTTGTTACAGCAAATGTCACTTGAGACTTTTGTAATAAAGAACAAAAAAATATCCTTGTGCATTCTTGTCATTTCACATGAAATCAAGTGACTGATTTCTGATAGAAATCTCAAGAGCATTGAATTTATACAGGTTTCTCCCAGTTCCACCTCAGAATAACTGCTTGCATGTGTTTTTGGAGGCAAGGAATGTTAATAGTAGATTCTTGTGAGAAACCGATTAATTAAAATATCTTTGACACTATCAACTTGAAAGAAACTTACTGGGTATGTACAATAACAAGACAAAACCCAACTGGTTTACAGTAGGTGTAATATCCCAGACTAAAAAATGTATGCCTGTTTTGTATGTCCTTGTGTGACTAGAGAATTTAGAGCAGTCATTGGAAGATGAAGGAATCCAGCTCTCTGCATTATTGGACCCAGAGGCCATACTGTGTCATTACTAATGCATGCAGGCATGTTCAGTAAATTTCATGGTGATACATCTCATTGTCATTTTCAGAGCTCATTGATTTAAGCAGCTCCTACTGATCAAGAATACTACAACAGGCAGCACAGCCTAATATGCTGATAGGTACAAAGTGGAGAAGCCTTATTTTGATCAAAAAATGAGGAAAAWAATTTACTGTAAGGGTGAACTGAACACTGGAGCAAGTTGCCCAGAGAGGTTGTGGAGATTACATTCCTGGAGATTTTCAAAACCTGACTGGAAAAGATCCTGAGCAACTTGCTCATAACTGACTCTGCTTTGAGCAGGGGAATTGTACCAGATGATCTCCAGCGGTCCTTTCCAACCTCAACCGTTCTGTGATTCTGTGGAAATAAGATGGTTAATAATTGAATATCCTTCAGATTATTCTGTCTTCTACAAGAAGAAGCAAAGTTGCAAGGATCCCGATGGTGCAAAGGGCAGGAAGTCCATAAAGGAGTTTCAGGGATGCAAGACAATCTCCCTTTACGTTTCTCACCAGTGAGTATAACCCATCAGTGAATCTCCCAGCATAGGCAAGGGGTGTGAAGGGAGAGCTGGATGGACAGAGCTGTGGGTCAGGCTGGGATGTGGCTGCAGTTCTGAGAGTACCATTAGCAACTACATTTATGAAACTCCAGTTTGTTTGGTTTTTTTAACTAACTTAGTTGTATCCATTTAAATTAACACTTAAGGTGAAACTTCTGTCTTTAGTGAAATAAAGAATTTTAAAAGGTTTATTTAAATTTAAAGGCTTCCACTGTCACTTTATACAGCTGGCTTCAAAGCGTATTGAATATAATGTCCTAATGAGTTTTGGCTTTGCCAGTAGATACATGTTTCTTCCATTATCTTGTTTGTTTCTATTTGGCACTTTGTACTTTGTGAGGAATATTTGCAATTACTTTTCTACAATACCATGTTAGTAACAGCAGCAGGAAGCCATAGTTAGCTCAGCTGGAACATTTTGGCCTCTAGAGTTCTTGTTATTGCATTCAGAGTAAGAAATAACTGCCTGCTTATCTTTGTGGTATTCTGATTCCCTTCTTCCTCTCATCCCCTTTTCTTGTTCAGTATTACTTTATTGGTTAGACTTAAGAGAGGTGGTAGGAATAGTAAATCTAAGTTGATTGTAACAGATACTGTCTGACATTGGTGTGTCTGTAACTAGGAAGATGAAAACAATGGGCAGTAAATATTTTGGACAAGCTGAAAGAAATTATTAAAATAATTCATAATTGTCTTGCTTGTTAGACTGGATAAACAAAGCGAAAATGATTTCCTTTTATTTATGCACATTTTTGAAGAGCCTCAGAATTGCTGTGATGGTGTATTGAGCTGTATTTCTGCTCAGCGCTCACTGCTTTTTGTTGACATATTTAATGTTACCTGTAACTTTCATCAGTGCAATCCTCCTGTTGAGAATGTGGTACTGTGGCACAGTYGTGGGATAGGAGATCTGTGCTTGGTTTTCACCTCTACAACTGGTCTGCATTGAAGTACCTTGAGGACATACTTGTAATATTAAAATAAAGGTGCTTAGCCTTTGTTTAAAATCCTGTCTCTGTGGAACTAGGTTACCTAATGAGCATGTTTTACTCATCTCATGGGGACAAAGCCTGAGCTGTTAAATCTGTGGCAGCAAAACGAAACAATTTTTGAACCAAGTCATCATTTTCAGCATCAATAGAAGGTCATGCCCTTGTCAGCCGGCGTTGGTTCAACATAAGGTTCCAGTCAGAATTGGCTGCGTTATGCTTAGAGCTGCTCTTTAAGAGACCTTCACCCTTTACTATGTTTGGAACTGCTAATAGGGTGGGTCTTTTGAATATTTATAAGAGACTTACTAAGATAGTCCTTACTGCAGTTATTCAGAGTATATATTCGTTAGTTCTCGGTAACTGGTCTGGCAGAAAGACGTTTATTCAAGCTCATGATAGACCTCTAGATTAAGTGCTCTTTTTCCATCATTTCTTCTCTCCTTAGTGTTGTGTGTTAAGCCATGATGCTTACTTGGCAAGTTCAAAATACAACTCCACTTGTACTACTTCTGTAGTTTCCATGTTGGCTTGGTTCCTGAGAAATTCAGACCTTCTGGGACCTGGAGTTTGGCAGACTAAACTTTTTAAWCAAGGTTATAAGTGAAGACTGGAAATTTTGTTCTCTTGCTTTGCTGCTTGCCTTACCTAGTGTTTTGCTCAGCTGTACTGTACAAGGATATCCAAAATCATGTTACATCCATGTCCCTTGCAATTTTAAGAGTATGTTATTGCAAAAAGTTAGGGATATGTTTTAATAGCAGGTGATTGTTCTCATCAAGATTTGCACTACTCTCATCTTTTTACAGTGCATGTATCATACACGTGAATTTCTCTTCCCATGCGCATCTTCAGATGCTGAATAGTGATTAGTTTTTAATCAAGTGAAAATTACCGGAATGTGGAACATACTTTTTGAGCTATGTTGCTCAAAAAAGAGAAAAAGTTATAGCATACGTAAATGTAAGTTATAGATAATTATAATTTCTTCCTGAAATCTTCCTAGGTGCTACAGGAAGCACTAGGTAGCAGAGTACCCAGATTTGTAACCCAAGTGACATCTTGATTTGTATTGAAAACATGAATTGAAATGGCTTGCCATTCAGCTTTCGTTTTTCTTAATCAGTGAGATTCTTAATGGTGATTTTTTTTTTTTTTTTAAATAGGCCATAATTTTCCCCTTTTTTTTAAAGAGAAGAAGCTTTTAAAATGGCTCATACAGAATTGCCATACTTATTTAAAAATAATTTTAGAAGGGTCTGCTTAGGATTTGTTGCAATGTTTTAAAACTTAATCAAGCTACTAGTGGCATTTTTAAATCTGTAATATTACGCCACTGATGTCTGTTTAATATTATTTCTGATTGTTATTACTGTTTGCATTTCTTTTTGGTTAGGGGAAATTGTGTGTTCATGTTATTTTTTGGAAAAAATATTTAAAAGGGCAAGCTATGGCAAGATTTTGCTTCTGACCTCTGGATTGAATTGCTCAGCAGGTGAAGTCTGAATTGCTAATAAAAATGAAACTTCTGAGGAAAATTCTTGCCTGAGGTTGGATTTGTACTGATTCAACACATTTCTTATGATTCTACCATCTCCCTCAGTGCTGCTTCTGGAACAACATGACCCTTTTAATGAAATTTTATTTTGTGGCAAACTGAATTTCCGTGTACGTGCTCTACTGGCTAGTATGTTTCATGTTTGTGATGAGGTTTCTCCTTTGTTCTGCAGTACTTAAAAGCATTTACGTATCAGAGATGAAGATAAATAAAGCATCCTGTTTACTAATTAGATAACTTTCATCAAGTGTCATCCTAAAGTCACTGGAATTACTGTATTAAGACATGGTGTTGCCTTATAACTTGTAAATTATGAAATGAAACAAAATTTACTGTGGAAGGTGAAGGCACACAGGGAGAATATATGGGGTTTTTAAGGCAGCCAAGTGCTGACTGGCTTACAAGAATGGGGGGGGAACCACAAAGTCTTCCTTCATAAAAGCAGTCTGCAGATAGCTTTGTTCGTATTTTTTAGATCTCTTAACAAAAGCCAAAAAACCACAACCCCAAAAAACCCCCCAAAACCCCCACCCTAGTTGTTTGTGATATTGATTACTTAAATCACTACTGTTAGAGGATACCCTATATGTCAGTATGACTGTCCTACAAATCCAGTCTAGCCAGCAGTAGAAGGACCAATGGCCGGTGGTGCTTTGGCATTGTAGTGGTATAGGTACGCTTGGGCATATATATATTCCTCTGTCTCTTGCCCAATATGTAGTGATAATCAAGAATTCTATGGTACTACCATTCAAGTATCTTGCTTCCTTTTTTTTAAGTTTCGAAATTCTGTAGAGGAATCGGGGATCTAAAGTTTTTTAGGTTTTAAGGTCAGAGTAAAATTTATCCTTTTCTCTCTTGTAACTCCAATGCTGCTAGCTCTTGGTGTTCTACATTAGATGAAGGTGCGACTTCCAACTTGCAGTGTATGTATGGAGTCAGATGTATTTCTAGCTTGGAAACAAAGGCAGGTAAAACAGTTGGAAATTTATGATTTTTGGAGTTAAAATAAACAAACACAAAGAACAGTTGATCAAGACCTGGCAAAGTGTAGCCCAAGTCAGTGTTTGTGTTCCCTGGGAATTAACACTTTGTGTTATTGTTAATTTGACGTGAAAAATTTTCCAGTTTCCTTGGAATTTCAGGTATGTATGTTTTCTGTGGAAAATATTCTTGTATGTATGTAACAAGCATTAGGTCATTGAAATCAAGCGTATGATCCAGAAAAAATATATTTAAGCAAAGAGATAATAAGGAGAAACATCTTGGCTGTTTTGCATCTTGTTACTGTACACTTAAAACAAATGATTTTTGGATCTTGTGATCCAGAGATTTCAGGGGAAACTTGTCCACATACTAGAGCATTCAAGCCAGATAAGAAATTTCTACCATGAACTTTGATTTCAGGAAGTAGAACTCTAGAGGCTGACAAAAGTCTTGACTTAGCTGTTTTGAACTAGGGATAGTGGTGAAGTTTTGGCAAGTGTTTGGGCTGTGAAGGTGTATATAGAGTTGTGCCATTACTCAGGTCAACAAGCCATTAGTCACATTAGTTACAGAGTTTCTATTCAGAGTTTGATCTGTCTCTTATGTTTTTCAGGGATGTCCGTAACTGAGTTGTGCTTTATAAACAAGGAAAGGGGCCTAACAACTCGCCTGAAAGAGGGTGGTAAGAGTTGTCAAAATTTCCTTACATATATTTTAATTTCTTTTATTAACTACACATGTTCATGTCTATGAAATCTAGAAGGCAAAATTGTTACTAATTTAATCCTTCTTGCTATTTACTGTTCCAGACAGTGTCACGATTGTCATTCTTTAGCCAACAATAAAGTGATGAAAGACTAAATTAATTTTATAGTAATAGTCTTTAGTGTCCTTTTTCTCAAACAGTAGGACTATTGAACTGAGTATGGCTAAAACATGCAAGAGTTTGAATTAGTCTGCTTGGAATAGCAAACCACCATATAAAAACAAATGTCTGTATAATCAAAATGTAGAACAACTAACTGCATATAATGTAACTAATAATAAACTTTATAAATGGACCGTTTCAAAATGTTGTGTTCTGCTGCTGTCCTGCTTTTACACAAGAGGTGAACTGGCTTCCCACCTCCTAACTGCCTGCTCTCGGCCACTCTCAGTTTTGTGTTCAGTTGTACCAGACTTCATTTGAGGTTGTTCTCTGAGCTCTCTGTGCAGGAATCTGTGGCACATGAATGTAATACAGGTATAAATTCAGTGGTTATCTACTTGTGTGATGGGTTGTATGGCTTTCTGCAGCATTTGACCCTTCTGCTAACCTACTGGTTTTAAGTGAAAGGCCCTTGTCAGAACAGTACAGTCAGCATACTCAAAGACCAAGCAATTTATTAATTTGTATGACTTCCAATGACTTGGGAAGTCATTTCTGAAATAACTAGCCAGACAGAAGTTTTCTTACACAAGGAAAAGCCATCTACGCTGGGATAAAGGAACATCATTTCAAAAAGTTGGTCTTCTAAATGACTAAAACCAGAAGACAGCTGTACTTGCTAAATGAATAAAATTGATTGAATAATTCAAACTTTTAAAAGCCTTAATTTTCTAATTTAATTTCTTTTAATAGTCTCTTTCTCACTGTTTTAGGGAAAGTAGAATTTTGGGTGAAAGATGGGAATACAGTTTACATAGTACAAGCAAAACTGAAAGTTASTGCTGCTTAATATCCTAAACAATACAGAAGAGGTGGGAGATTTCTGAGATTTTTCACTGTTACAGTCATCCTGAGGTGAAATTCATAGTACTTAGCACAAAGAAAAATAATTGTAGGGGTGAAAGGGAATAAAGTGACAGGAATTAGAAGGAGTTATCTCTTGCCAAACTTGTTCAAAATTAGGAAAAAAGTAGCAGGCAATCAAATGAGATGCTGTTTGTGGATACATGAGCAACCTATTATTATTCTGCAGCATATTTGTGAGGTAAAGGAATGTACAACTTTTTGAAAATGTTCCTGCTCCTTCTACACTGAAGAAACAGTAGTAATTATGCTATCATTACGAAAGGTATTTTTTACAGAGTTCATGACTAAGACTGATTTGCTTGTTTCAGAAGTGAGGTATGCTCTGTACTCATTTTAAAGAGCATGTCACCCTTAATCAGGAGTGCCATACATTTTCAGAATGATGGTGCTTTCAATTTATTGCTTGTCAACCCTGAAGAATGCTGGTTAGTTCTTTTACAAGTGCAACTCATTGGCTGAGACTGCTCACTTATAAAACAATTTTAGGTTTATTTTGATTGGTTATTGGTTTGTGGCTTTTAATGATAAAATAGAATTGCATTCTTTTGCAATAGACATCTCAGTGGAAAATCTGAAAAGTTGGAGCCATTTGGAACTGCTCTTACTCCCACTGAGGTCAGCAGCAGAATTTCTGTGGCTTTCAGTGGGAGTAACGTTATACTGTCTGAATGTGAAGACTTTTCCTCTCCTTTCAAAAAACACTTACAATAGTCTGCTATAGCTAGGGTTACATGAAAACTAAGTAACTATTGTACTRCTTGATTATGAAAAAAAGGTATTTCCTAAGTAGGAGAAAGAAGTTTTAACCATTTCTGTTATGCCAACATACTGATTTTTTTTTTTTTTTTTAATACCTACAGCTCTGAAAATCATTGCACCATAAAAATTGGTTATCTAAAATTATTTTGCTTATATCATCCAGTGTGTTTTATTATATTGTATGCAGCAGTAGGTCTAAACAGACAGAGTGCCTTCACACGAGGCAAGAAGGAGAATTGCAGGATTAATACTTATTGGAGTAATGGTAGACATGGCCTAAATTCTACAATCCAGGTATTACTGGTCATCTAAACAGGGAATCCAGATTAGAGAGAAAGCATGAATTTTGTCAATAGATGTTAAGTTTTCAAAACTGTGTATTAGTTCGCAACTCTTAATAAAAGCTTAATATAATATTATTAATGGCATTCATGGATGTCACTTAAGAAAAAGATTAACTATTTTTTTCGAAGGTGAACATTTCAAAAAGTGAGATATTGTATTCACTATGCAATAACTTTCTATTAAGAACGTCTTCCCCCCTGACCCCCGGAAGATGCTAGTGAATTTGTAGTGAATTTGGCATAAAAGCTTCTAGCCAATGGTTGCCCAGAAATGATTTGTGAAACATTAAAAATAACTGCCTTTTCAGAAATTAATTCTAAATAGATATTTCCAGAACTGTGGTTGTGTGATTTAAATGGTCAGTTTTGATTGTAATGTGCAAGACAGAGTTGACTTGATTTGAAACATTTTCCAGGCTTCCAGGTTTCAGACCTGAGCCATCCAGAACATGTGTTTTTTATCTGTTAAAAACATTTTTTTCCTTGTAATTAACTTTTTTTCCCCTAATTCATTGCTTGTAGATTAATGTCTGCATATTTTGGGTTTCTACCATCTTTTCTGGAACAATCAAGAATGATGGATTGCTATAGATTAATCAAACTCCTACTTAATGTGCTTGATATTTCTTGCGAGTAAGCTGTTTTTTTAAAAAATTGTCTGTAGTTAAGTTTATTATAAAATTAAGTCTTGGGCATGTCAGATTCTTTGTCACACCCGGGAAGTGCAAGATGTGACCCAAATACTCAAATGACCCAAAGATAGCGTTTTGGTTTATAAACATTTGCAACATAAACAAGTCTGAGCTAAGTAATTTTAGAAAGGAATTTCCCCTCCATGTATTGTATGTTATATGTAGACGTTAATTAGTGATTTTTCATACGTAGCTCTTGGAAATTATTTTTATCTGGTTTATCTGACACGAAGTTTATTTATCTTGAACTTGAACTTTTACTATTGCCTCTGCATGACCTTAGTTTACAAACTAAGTCTGATGACTTGCTCTGTGTTGTATGCCTGAGAATTTACCTCTATGTGATTATCTTTAGTTAATGATCATACAAGCCTTCCAGAACTGCTGATGAGTCCTAATTTTGCCTTCATTATTATTCACACAATTCTAGTGCCTTTGGTGGTGTTGAATGGATTTAAAAAGGAATGTTGGATTCTTATGTACAATATGCATGAATTTAGTTTCTTATATTTCTGACAGTCTCATTTGGAATCACTTTATAATTCCTAATTAAAAATGGTTACTCGTTTGAAAGCGTGGGGAATTTGCCTTGGTGCTGCTTATGACCTGGCATGGTTTATTGATGATCATGTGGTCCAGGCAGCTGAAGAGTTGAACTCCTTCTGTTAACCTGTATGAGGCCTGGGTTGCCAGCCACTGGTGATGTTGGAGGTTCCTGCCCTGCCTGCTTAGGTCTCCTCCTAACAATGATGACAGGAGCAAGAGCAAGCCTGGTACTCTGCAGCAATGGCGCAACAGGCAGCAGGCTGTGGCTATTTTGTTTCCTCCAGTTCCCTATTTGTGCAGCTATTTATGCACTAACAGACGATAGGTTGTATTACTACAAATAATATTTTATGGTTTGATCAGGTAGGGTTTAATAAATTATAATTCACTTTAGGGAGCATCAGAACTACTGGAATACTGATTGTCAGAACAGGCAGGCTTTTTTTAGTAGGGTATAGTTAATCGATTTCTTGACGTGGCACATATAACCTGCTTATTAACAAAATGTCTTGCAAAAGTACTTATCTGTCTGAAGTAGAATTTCATTGCATTGTGTGGATAAGGTTGGCCTTAAAAGTGGACTTTCACGTTAGCTGAAGCCTGTATGATACTTCATTATGTGCCTTCTTGCTTTCTACTTCATGGCTCAGAGAAAACTTGCTTCATCTAAAATGCACTAATATTCAAAATTTGTATGCTTTTCTGGAAAAAAGACCCAAAAGACTGATAATCTGTAGACAGTCTATGCATATGGAAACATGCTAATGTACACCTATCAGTCATACATCTTTGCACACATTAGTATTGAAAACAAACATGTAACTTCTGATCCTTAAGATGTAACTCTGAGTGTTTCCATTCTGGCTAAACATACAGTGTAACTCCTCTGTGATATCTTTGCTGGCATATTCCCTGAAGCCATACTGAATTTCCCCGTGTGGATCCAACTGGGAGATTAAAAGTTTAGGATTTAATCTGTACTTCCATAGCAAGAGTCATGGTAGGCCTTCTTAGTATTCATTCAGTGTTCTTGGAGACATCTCTGGCAATACTGGAGTAATATTGGCATGGTCTATTAAAACTACAGTGAATAAAACTTTAAGACCCAATCTCTTGATTTACATTTCTCACAGCAACATCTAATAGAATCGGCAAGGCATAAATGTTAGACAAATGTTCTCCTTTTATTTAGATCTATTAAAGCCCCTTCCAAGCAGATAAAGGAAACTTAGATGATGAAAAGAATTAAACAATAAATATAAAGCATTATCTTAGAAATACCTTACAATACCTGCTCCTTAGTATGCATCCCCTCTGAAACATATCCTCTTCAATTAACTTTAAATTGCAGAACTGATACAGATGCAATTGAAATGAAGCCATTTTCAGCTGCTGCACCCTGCTATGGTGACTGTTTCTAATTGCTTCTTTCTTCAGGTGTTAAAAACTATACTTTATAAAAGAGGACAGGCAATTTTATTTGGCTTTTGCTACTTTCTTGATTTCTTGTAATTCCAGTGTTATTCTTCCATTGTAAACTTTCAAATTATGCTTTAGAAAAAGCTTTATGGTGAGCATTGATTAAACATTGAAAWTTTTTTTTTTTTTTTTCCTCCTTAAAGCTATATATGGTTTATAAATTGGTGCTGTTGACTTCAACAGGGATGTTCATGGAACAAGTCTGACTTGCCAACTTTGCAGTAGAAACTTGTTGAAAATCGTCAATAAGAATTTTGCTAGACTTTTTTTCCTTGTACAACTTAAAGGGTCTTCCTGTTAAAAACCTGATGACTTTGCTAAATTTTGAAATAGGCTCTTAAATTATGTAAGTTATGGCAGGGATTGTTTCCCTGAAACAGTGCATTCAGAAACAGAAGGGAAGTATGCCCTGATATGTCTCGGAAGCTAAAAGCATTGCTTGTTCCTCCTCTCCTTCCTGATTGGAATTCCAGTAATTGTTGCAGCTTTAGCATCGCCCACATCAGTAGAAAGGGAGATTGTTTCTTGCAACTGCTACCTACCATTGCAAAGATGGATCTCAGGCATTTTTCGTTGGGGATATGAGGGCATATTTATCTCATTAAAATGATCATTAGCATATTCTTCTGTTGACATTATCTTCAGTATGTTCCTTCTTCTAATTAAATTGTAGCCTATTGTATGGTAATTCTTTTGCTTTCCTGAAGTGTTTCTTTTCCTTAAGATAGGTGTAGAGAATAAGAATTGATAGTTACCTCAATGAGCTGCATGACGGAAGATTGAATTCATAATGCTGAAATGGATCATAGCACTTCCTGTTTTGAGAATTTCTTCTCTTGGCACTAGGTATTTGTGAAAATATTTGCTGATATTTTTTTCAAGTTTTACTATATACATGTATGGGATGTTATCTTGGCACAAAGATGTAACACTTTATTTGGTGACAAAGATAAAATTTTCAGCATTCTTGGAGGAAGTTTGGATTTGGTTTGGTAGTTGCACATCACTCCCTGGGTATTTATAGATACAGGGGGCAGCACAAAGGCTAGATGCTTTCCAGCATGTGTTAATGCAATAGTATATCTTTCAAGAAGTTTTTTTTATGGAGCTGAGTTTGGAAATATGTTTGAAAACAGCCTTGTCACATGTGTCATCAAGGTCAGAAGGGAGAGAAAGCAGAGACTTCAACATGTCAACTAAGGTTTTGTGAGTGTAGAATGTTAGTGTTTGCGAACTAGTAAACTAGTCTCTTCATGCCTCTTGAACAGTCCTGCAGTAGAGAGAACTCAGTTTCTCCTGTTCCATGAAATGTTTAGCTCACACTGCTGTTTGGGACTTGRACATTGAACTCTCAGGGAATATACTTGATAAGACCCACGGATGATGAATCTGAAGTGTTAAAAGTGGTATCAGATGAAAGCCTGGAGTGCACAGTGTGGAAAAATCCCCAAGTGAGGTTGGGAGTGTGGTGTCTGTACTTGGAAATACTCTASTTGTTGATGTAATGGAGAACAGAGATTAATTCACACTCTCTGTTTATAGTCAATGGAGGCTTTTTTGACATAGCTGTTGTGCTTTGGAAAGGGCCTCTTCCGACTGTAGTATTGACTTTATCATGCTTTGCTACAATCAGTTCTGAAGAAATGAGAACAGTTGGTTTCATGTTAGAGCAATTCAGTGGTATGTGGTGAATACCAGCTTGTTCCTTTGAGTCCTGGCTTAGAACACCTTTTAATTTCAAATAAACATCATCTGAAAAATACTTATTTTGCTGAGCATTGGACCAGATTAACCCATCATAACATGTTTCTGTGTTTAGTGATTTAAGCTTATTACTTACGGTTTTGGGAAACTGCCATGTGTGTTGGTAGCACTCAGTTGTTAATTAAAAAAATATATATACATCAGTTAGACTAATATTAGGGCCCCAGATCTGGAGGTATACAGCCTCATCAAAAGCAGACTTCCTATAATAATCTTTGTGTGCCAGTGACATTGTAGGATAAATGCTGCTCTCTGTTCATTTTTTAACAAAGAAAAACTCCACTGATTTATTGGACTTATTCCAGACTTAAACCACTGTAAAAGCATACTACTGCTGTGCAAACACTTTCTGCCAGCAGATGGAAATATATATACAACTCATCCATTGACTTATTTCTGTCTTTGGCTGGCTGTTGTCTCTCTCCCAATCACTGAAGCTGAAGGTTTGTGAAAATCCTATTTAAGATTTGCAACATAATGGATCTTGCTGTGCCAAAATTTGCAAGTTCAGCTCTTTTATGGATGCCTAACTGCTCTTGGACCTGTCAGGTGTTCCATCTCTGTGCTGTAGCATTATTACCAAACCTTCTCACATAGTCATGTATTAAATAAAAAACAGTAATTCATAGAATCATAGAATGGTTTGGGTTGGGACCTTAAAGATCATCTAGTTCCAACCCCCCTGCCATGGGCAGGGACACCTTCCACTGGACCAGGTTGCTCAAAGCCCCATCCAAGCTGGCCTTGAACACTGCCAGGGATGGCGCATCCACAACTTCTCTGGGCAACCTGTTCCAGTGTCTCACCACCCTCATAGTGAAGAATTTCTTCCTTATATCTAATCTAAATCTACCCTCTTTCAGTTTAAAGCCATTACCCCTTGTCCTATCGCTACATACCCTTGTAAAAAGTCCCTCTCCAGCTTTCTTGTAGGCCCCCTTCAGGTACTGGAAGGCTGCTATAAGGCTTCCCTGGAGCCTTTTCTTCTCCAGACTGAACAACCCTAACTCTGTCAGCCTGTCTTCATAGGATGGGTGCTCCAGCCCTCTGATCATCTTCGTGGCCCTCCTCTGGACTTGCTCCAACAGGTCCATGTCCTTCTTATGTTGGGGGCCCCAGAGCTGGACGCAGTACTCCAGGTGGGGTCTCACGAGAGTGGAGTAGAGGGGGAGAATCACCTGCCTCGACCTGCTGGCCATGCTTCTTTTGATGCAGCCCATGATATGGTACGCTTTCTGCAAGCGTACATAGCTGGGTCATGTTGAGCTTCTCATCAACCAACACCCCCAAGTCCTTCTCGGCAGGGCTGCTCTCAATCCATTCTCCACCCAGCCTGTATTTGTGCTTGGGATTGCCCCGACCCATGTGCAGGACCTTGCACTTGGCCTTGTTGAACTTCATAAGGTTCACATGGGCCCACCTCTCAAGCCTGTCAAGGTCCCTCTGGATGGCTTCCCCTCCCTCCAGTGTATCAACCGCACCACACAGCTTGGTGTCATCGGCAAACTTGCTGAGGGTGCACTCGATCCCACTGTCCATGTTGCTGACAAAGATGTTAAACAGCGCCAGTCCCAATAACGACCCCTGAGGAACACCACTCGTCACTGGTCTCCACTTGGACATTGAGCCATTGACCGCAACTCTGAGTGCAACCATCCAGCCAATTCCTTATCCACTGAGTGGTCCATCCATCAAATCCGTGTCTCTCCAATTTAGAGACAAGGATGTCGTGCGGGACAGTGTCAAATGCTTTGCCCAAGTCCAGGTAGATGATGTCAGTTGCTCTTCCCTTATCCACCAATGCTGTAACCCCGTCATAGAAGGCCACCAAATTTGCCAGGCATGATTTGTCCTTAGTGAAGTCATGTTGGCTGTCACCAATCACCTCCTTATTTTCCATGTGCCTTAGCACAGTTTCTAGGAGGATCTGCTCCATGATCTTGCCAGGCAGAGGTGAGACTGACTGGCCTGTAGTTCCCCGGGTCTTCCTTTTTTCCCTTTTTAAAAATGGGGGTTATGTTTCCCCTTTTCCAGTCAGTGGGGACTTCACCGGACTGCCACGACTTCTCAAATACGATGGATAGTGGCTTAGCAACTTCATCCACCAGTTTCCTCAGGACCCGCAGATGCATCTCATCGGGTCCCATGGACTTGTGCACCTTCAGGTGCCTTAGATAGTCTCGAACCTGATCTTCTCCTACCGTGGGYGGCTCTTCATTCTCCCAGTCCCTGCCTTTGCCTTCTGCGACTTGGGCAATGTGGCTTGAGCACTTGCTGGTGAAGACTGAGGCAAAAAAGTCATTGAGTACCTCAGCCTTCTCCATATCCTGGGTAACCAGGTCTCCTGTTTCCTTCCAGAGAGGGCCCACGTTTTCCCTAGTCTTCCTTTTATCACCGACGTACCTATGGAAGCTTTTCTTGTTGCCCTTGACGTCCCCGGCCAGATTTAGGAAAGCTAAAGCCCTGATAGAACTAAGCTGTTCCCTGGCTGCTCGGACAATTTCTCTGATATTCCTCCCAGGCTACCTGTCCTTGCTTCCACCCTCTGTAGGCTTCCTTTTTGTGTTCGAGTTTGTCCAGGGGCTCCTTGTTCATCCATGCAGGCCTCCTGGYGTTCTTGCCTGACTTCCTCTTTGTTGGGATGTGTTGCTCCTGAGCTTGGAGGAGGTGATCCTTGAATATTAACAATATTAATTGTTTCAGATGAACATGAGCAATACCTTCCATAGAAATAAAAGCGGATAGAAAAGAGGTAATTATTTTTTAAGTGTTAGAGGCTGACAGTTTTCTGTCCAAAATACTTACCAGCAGTAATGGTCCTCAACTGAATCAAAGGAATAAAATGGAAAAGGGAATTGTGCAGTCTAGAGCCAGAGGAGCAGATGATCATAGGAGGATGATTTTTCATCTGTCTAATGTTAGTAAATTTGAACTGTATATTGAGGCAGATTAGGAAAGGAGCTTACTTTGCAAAGGTGAGACTCATAGCTGCATATATTCCTTCTTGTTTGCCTCCCTATTGTCAATGCAGTTACCATTCTAGGACTTACCTGTGAGTGGAAAGTAGATCCTGAAGGAGGTAGTGCCAAAATTTGAAACTAATAAACTGTTCCTAGGTAGTTCTGTGGTCATGCATAACTCTCCTCCAAAGCGCATGAGGATAGAGCATCTTTTACTAAGTAAAGACAACAACGATAAAGGGAAAGAAATATGTATAACTGTCTATATGGGAAAGTTACTTTGTCTATATATGGGAAAATTACTATGGAATAAGCTAGGATGTGAATTTACATTCTTTCCCTGTTCCCTGGACTTTCCATTCTTCTGTGAGAGGTAAAAATAAGGACAGTTTGAAAATCGAGAAGGTCAGCTTGCGGTTTTTTTGGGGGTTAAGAATGTCATGGGGGGAAACCAAACTCACTGCCTTCTCTATGTAGAGAAGATTGTAGGTATTTGTATAGTGTTTTTGTGAGAAGGCATAGTCCACAATTCATGTTAGTTGTAGCAGTAATAGTGGGAAAAAAWGTATGGGTGCTTTTGGGGAACAAAAAGTTGCTACTGTTTAACAAAAAACAATAAAATCATTTTTTCCTGTAAGTTTTCATCTCTTTCCATGCCAATACTTCCTTAATTTTCAGGGACCAAAGAGTTTAATTCCCAAGTTTTTCAATTAGTTCAAGTGAGCAGAATTACTGCTGCCTGGTTGTCAGGTTGTGTTTTATTTGGTGTATGTGATACCAGTGGACTGGATAATATTTGACCAAAACACCTTCCTTTTCAGTGAAGCTATCATGCAAGTATCTACAGTCAAGATAAAGAAAGGAAAAAGCACTTTACAGAGTGGCGAGTGTTCTGGGAATCCTTTAGTCTTAGAAACTTGATGAGAAGAGTGGGGTTATGCTCACTCCTTATTCTCTCCACTGAAATTTGACTCTTTTAGCAGTGATCTGGAAGAAATAAGGAGCTTTTACAAAGATGACTACAGGCAAAGCTATCTATAATAACATTACAGCAAAACTTAACTTGTTTTGATCTATAGATCCTGAATTAACTGCTTATAGTAAATGGGTGCTATTGTTCTTTTGCTATTATCTTCAGAAACCGTTTTCAGAAAATGCATGGGCTAGTAGTAGGTATATGTGATCTCTTTAACAGAAACTGGAGAGTCCAGACTTTCTGAAAGATAGGAGTGTCAGAATAACGTGCTATAATACCCACTACAGGTAATTAAAAGTTGTGAACTATAGCTAAGATGTCTATTGTATGTTTCTGAAATGATTTTCTGTGGTACGCATTTCTTCATTTGGCCTTGGAACTGTTGTRTTGCAGTAAATATACCTGTGTTATAGTACTAATCACATATAAAGATGATCTTTGCCGATTAGTTAACACAAAGCTTCTCTGGCTTTTTCACGGCAATTTTAGCTATTTGGAATTCAGAACTAGTCATGCTATCTTGGCACAGTAGGACACATTTATTGGAAGCAATTTTTAGTTGTTAGAGCTTACATAAGATCAGAATTGGATCCTAGCTTTGTATTTGAGTTGAAGTTTTCATGCTATTTCCATTACTATATTATATAGTAAAGAGTTGCTATTATTTATTGTGGTATGAYGGAAAGTCAGCTTCTCAGGTCCAACAGAGAGTTGTGGGATAATCAGATTGACAAGGCACTAGGTGAGATACCTTGGATCCAGTTCTTAAGTACTAAAAGCTTGGTTGGTCCCTGAGGAAGACACTATTTAAGTCAAGAGCAGGAGAAGACATCTTAGAGGCATTGATACTTCATGTTCAGATGAAGGTAAACTCTAGAAAGGAATTTGGAAGACTGTTCTGTGAAGTGTGTGTCTGGATGATGGTGGAAGCAAGGGTTGGAATAGTACAGGTCTGGACTTATTCACAAAACAGCTAGAAAAGCTGTTTATATTTATAAAGAGTGATGACACTTGTAATACCTATGCCATTCAGTTTGTGCTAAAGCCATGTCGAAAGAAGCTAAATACAGAAAACATGTTGGATTTTGAAGCTGACATGCAGCATTTATTTATTGTCTTTAATCCCAGCACATACCATTGTGAATTCTCAAATTTGGGAGAGCTTGCTAGTAGATGTGTCATGTTAGGCAACTTTCAGGCTGAGCAAATTACTGACTGTACTCAACGGGGTGCATAATTTTTCAGGGGTGGAAGGAAAGAGTTACATACAAACTGGAGACTGGAAAAAAAAGTCTTTACTCACAATGGAATTTGTCAAGCAGACACACATGTGCCGTGGAATTGTTTGCACTTGCTAATGGCTAATCGACTGCCTTACAGCTCAGCTTAAATATGAAAGCTCTTGCCTTCCTTTTTTCTGTATAACACAACTAGAGGAGAGGAGGGCACTACTGCATCACCTGGTGCATTTGGTGTGTTACGTTGAGAGCTGATCACACCCTGCTTAACTTGTGAGAACAGACAGCTCACAGTATAACACTATTCTCTTTTTAATTTTTTTTCCTTTTTCCTTTCCTGCTTGGTAAATATTATAGCTATTTATTTTTTGCCTGAAAGAAACACAGAATTATTTCTTGGTACGCTTCTGATCTAGAGCTACAAAGGGCCTCCTTCCTAGTATACCACAATTAAATAGGAAAAGGTTAGCTAGCCTTTCTGAGGAAACTCATTTTAAAATAAAGGAATAAGAATATTTTCTCTCATTTTTCTGAATAATAATATACGCAGATTACATTTTGCATCTTGGTCCAAAATCCAATCAATTCTTTTTATTATGTAAACTTTTCCTAATTTCTGCATATAATGTAATTCCTTGGCATTTTGGAGAAGACAGCAGTGGAAACCAGTGCGTATGGATTTTTGGGGTTTTTTTAAAGCAAGTTATTTTGGTGTAATGAATTAAAGCCCATCCTCAGTCAGAAACATTTGATCAAATGTGAAATAAATAACGAGACTGTATTAAAGTCTGTGACTAAAATTGCAAATTTTAATATGATTTGTCCAAAACTGTAGATGTAAAATACAGTAGAAAAATTTTTATCTTGGCCCACTGAAGTCAAGTTAGTTGGAAGAAGGGCAGTGCAGGAGAGAGTGACATTTTGTTTTGTCCTGTTGTGACCACAGGGTATTTCAGAATAGTTTGAGTTTGTTAAAAGGCAAATTTTGCTGGAAGGGCTAAATGCGGGATTGTGTTTGTCAATTTATAATAGGAGTGGAATTTCATTAGCGCTACTATTCATTTGTGTTGTGGGAGGAAGAGTAAAATAGATTCTCATTGACTTAAAATGTCACTGTCAATTCTAGCTGCTGGAATTCTCCGCATTTTGTTGGCAGAATATATGAAAGAAAATAGGACTATGGGTCAGCCCTGTTCTCTCTAATTAGGATCCTTGGGGTTTTGTGTGGGCTTGTATGTTTGAGTTTTTTTGTTGTTGTAGTTGTATAACATTGTGCTTTTGTCTTTTCTTCTAACAGCCAGGCGCGCTCTGCTTTCTGATAGTGCTTCGTTTTTATTTCTGTAATGCAAGCTGTCCTCTCAATTGCAAAAGCATAATTTGTTGTGCCTATACTTCATACCTTTCTCTCCCTGATCTCTTGTAAAGTCCTTGACATTTCTTCGCTTGGTCTATCCAACATAATGTTTACATGATTTTCTTGTCTAACTGCTGACTGTCCTTTCTTCAATGTTTCTCTCAAACTTCTGTTTATTCTCGCCTTCAAAGAGCTGTACAACAAATCTGTGTATCCCTTTTCTCTGTTCACATTCATTCCATCTTCTGCTCTGTCTTTCTAAGCTTTGTTCCTTGTCACAAATTTCAGTATGCTCCTTATAGGGCATCATTTGAAATCAAAGTCTGCATACTGGCAGAAAGTTATCTGTGATTAGTTTTTGCTTTGGCTTAAATAGAAGAATTACAATCTCTGCCAGTTCCAAACACATAGACTTGCAAGCTGGCTACTAGATCCTAAACTTTTTGGAATGAGGTTTCTTATCTTGTTTTTTGTAGAAATACTTGGTAAAGATTACTGAAAAATACTGTCCTCCCTGTTCAAAGTGGCAGATTATATTGATCATGGAATTTTCTGCTTATGAAGAGCCTTTGAATTATGGCTGTCATGAAGTTCTGTATTAGCATGCAGTGAAGTGATTTTAAAACAAAGCAAATTAAATCAGAAATACCTGTTGTTAATCTCACATTCAGAAATCCCACGTTAGCTGAAAATCACTTTGGCCTCTTGCGACTTTCTGCCCTTGTAACTTGTGAAGATAAAGTATCATTCTCCTGCCATCATTTTCTGTATGTTAAAAAAGACAATTGGATAAGGAAGGCCTTTCATTTATAGATGACCAGTCTTTCCATCAAACTTTGTCTGCARTAACTGCATTTTTTTTTTTTTTCCCCTGACTGTTTTTAAACTTGCAGAATAAATGTTTAAATTCCTTCTTCTAATAACGCCAGAGGAAATTATATTACCTGGAAAGGATTCATTGCTTGTTCTCTGTTATTTTTAAAGTCAGTATTAATCACTGATATTCATAGAATCATAGAATGGTTTGGGTTGGAAGGGACCTTAAAGATCATCTAGTTCCAACCCCCCTGCCATGGGCAGGGACACCTTCCACTGGACCAGGTTGCTCAAAGCCCCATCCAAGCTGGCCTTGAACACTGCCAGGGATGGCGCATCAACAACTTCTCCGGGCAACCTGTTCCAGTGCCTCACCACCCTCATATTCACCGCAAGTGTTGAAGACCTCAGCTTTACAGGTCTTTGGGGAAAAATGAAGTCCTTTAAAACACTTGGGCACTAGTTCCTCCTTGATTCAGAGAGAAGAGTTTCATGTCTTTATAGTAGCAGTTATTAATGGTAGTGTGTTAGACAGGAATTTTTATTTCTTTAATTCCAGAACAGCATACGCTAGTCATAAACAATTAAAAATACAAGTATTTTTAATCCCTTAAGACTGTTTTATAGTAGGTAAAGTCTAGCACTCCCTATTTTAAATATGGCTTTAGTTGAACTACTGCTTCTCAAAATATTTCCACTTACCTCTGAAGTTGTAATTATGGCATTCATCATATTTGAATATAATTGCTGCACTTTGCATTCTGTTCAAGTTGTGGGACTTAAGTAAGGAATTAATCTCAGCTATTGCTTTTCTTGCGTACTGGAACCTGCATTTTGGACTCCTCCTCCTTTTGGTTTTTATCAGTTACAGTGTAATGTTTCTAATGAGGCTGTCTCATATGTGTAGAGTATTACTCTAAAATGGAAAGAGACACTTACAAAATAACCACATACATGGTATTAGTTTATTATGAGGCTTACCCTTATCAGATGCGCMGAGATTTCTGGATACAGCAACTGCAACAGCTCCATGTTAATCCTATTGTAGACAAATTCTCCTAAATTATTCCACCTCTTTAAGAAATTAAATGGCATGATCTGTAAAATGAGAAAAATACTATCTCTACATAACAAGACTTAATTGATACTTGTCAAGTGTTTGAGATGCTTTGCTTTACAGAAGGTGTTGCTGGGTAGTTACAAATATTTATTCTACTGCATGCAATATCAGTGAGTAGAACAGACCAGTAATAAATGCATGCATCTTTAACATGTCCTAAAAGAATTAAAACTCACACAGAAGAAATTGGAATGTTTAGAGACTTGTGCTCCTGGTAGATCAAGACCTTATGAAGCATTTTCAAAAGCCTGGTAAGTGCAGTAACCTACAGATGCATTAGCATGTTCACTGTGTACTGCCAATCACACTGAAATTGTGTGATGAAGCTTTGAAGTAATGTAGGACTATATAATAGTATTACTCTGTGTCCCTTCTTTGAATGTGTGACCTTTTGATGGGAAAGAGTTGCACATCTGCACTCTAAAGTAGATATCCTCAATCTGGAATTGATTAGAAAAGAGTTGCTAAGCCTAGTCCTTTTCTGTCACAACCGTGATGCTTTATATATTTAAATGTATCAAGCTTCCTCCTAAAAAATAATTAGTGTTTGTGTTTTGTCCCTCTTTATTTGATTTGGAGATGCTTTCAGGATGTTGTTCCTCTGACGGGTAGAATCRTCCTGATTTCCACCAAAACTAATAGCACAAATAGCTCCTCTTTTCAAAGCAATAGACTAATGACTCTTAAATAAGAACATTAGTGAGAACTTTAATGGAACCTGATGATGCTTGACCTTGTTGTCCCTGCCACCTTTCTCTTTTCCTCGTCTCTGTTGAAGAAGAGAAATTGAGTTCTGGGAGAACTTGCTCACAATAGCCTTCTCTCTTGCTACTTCCCCATATGACCTGCAGTGTTGAGAACACTCCTTTGATGCTGGTGAGCCATCTCTGGTGCTCTCTGCTTTGCTCTGCAGTTACGTTCTTGCTGCACACGCTGAAGAGAAGAATGTGCAAATCAAAGGCAGTGCAACAGAGGATGAGGCCCGAGACATTTGTGGAGCTTTACCAGCTCTCCCCACTAGCTAGCCCAGGGAGGAGACAGGCTCAGCACATGCTGAGCACAAACCACTTTGAGGCTCTCTTCRCATTTTTCTCTTCTTCTCTTTATCAGTCTTTTTACTGGGGTGCTCTGAAGTTTCTTAGTCCTTGGGAATTATTTCCATCTGCAGCCTTGCTACTGAGCAACTGTAGTAATACCAGAGTCCAATTTAGCAGTATTTCTCCCAAGAGCTTGGGTCCTTGACTGATTTGTAGAGGACAAATGAAAAGAGCGATTGCAAATGGGTTTCTGTGCTATTAGAGCTCTGAACAGCCTTTCCTCTTGGCTGTGTGTCAGATTATACCTCAAGGGGGGACGGGTGGGCTATGAACCTTAAAAAGATTTAAATACTTACGTGCAGGATCAAGTATTCATATCAGTGGGTGTCTTAACAAACTGGTCTCAGAGTGCTCAGCAATAATAATTTTCTTTAGTATTTTTAGGTAGCACTGAAAGTGGTAATTGAATAGCAAGTGTTTTGAGTTCTTACATTTCTTCATCAGCTTTCCCTACAATTTACTTATATGATAATTTCACTATAGAACCTCAGTTTTGGATTAACTTTATAAAGCATAGTGACAGGTTGTTGTGCTGTGGGGAAAACTTGTATCTAGTATAGCAATAGCTGCACAAAGAACTGGTAAGCCAGAGAATGAGCCAAGCCAGGAGAGGAAGAGGTTGTTATTGTTAAGGACTGTTAATGTCTCTCCTTGAGAAGATCTTTTTAGCATACAACTTCTCTCCCCCTCTGGACTCTTTGTTTCCACCGTTATTCACCTATTTTAGTGTATTCCATCAATGCATAACACTAATCAAGGGAAAGGGACTTACTAGCTTGTGGACACTACCCTGTAGCTCCCTGAGGCTGTGCAACCTCTCTTCCCATACAAATACATACGCTTCACCTCTTTTGGGGCCATCAGTTCCAGCATACTGCAGCGTTCGCCATTCTCCTCAATGACAGCCCCATAGCTCTTTAAGCATTTTCTTCATTCCTCTCGGGTGTGCAGAACGTGGTAGGCCTCAATTGACTTTGGCAAGAAGCCATAATAGATGGATGCAAGAAGGCTGTCATCTACTAGTACAGAGTAGTGGTTTCTAGATGTGAAATCCAAACCCTGATCCTTTGCTTCACCTGCTATTTCAGTGGCCCTGCTTCAGTTCAGTCTACCACCGAAGCATATTTGCTTTGTTGTTTACAGTTGGTTCTCCCWTCTCCAGAATATATATCTGAGCAAAATGATACTATAACAAAGGATCTGTATGTTGCCATGGGAATCTGTGCCTTGGACTTACTAAGTAGCAGAACTGTGGCTGATTCATGACTTAGTGTGGGGATAACTGCCTGGTCTCTTCATTTTTCTAATATTTCACATATGAAAAGGAGATGTTGCCCACTGTTAAAGAAGTGGGCTCATCAAAGAGAAAAGATAATTACAAATCAACATTAACATTCTTCTTTGAGGATATCTAGTTGTGAGAAGTTGGGAGGAACAGCAGAATGGAAAAGTTTAAGAAGTAAGTGCCAGTACCTCTGACCTCCTGTTTGAGCATCAAGCCTGCCTTGTATAATAAAAGCTATTTATAAATTGCTGCTCTGTTAAACGTGTACAGAATTTTACGATGCATAAATTGGGAAACAGAGCCAGCAAAGGGACTTAGCAGAGTGATGAATGGATGACAGGGTGCAAGACTGAAACTGTGTTTTATTCATGGATTATGAGGTCAAGAAGAACAACTGCTGGGAAGGGCTGGCAGTTGAAGGAGAAAGATACAGAACCCAGGAGATAAAGAATCCAGTAATCTGAGAATTATCAAGCCACATTGTCACACTTCTTTCTGGCAGTTACAACTCCAGGTAGTAGCTTTTTATTTTTACTTTGCTACATTTTCATTAATATTTTTAGTCTTTTTCCAAGCTCCARTTGCACCACTGTCGCCAGCCGCTTCCAGTGTCACAGCCCTAATCCTCCTAAATCTCAGTAATTTATTCCCTTAGATTTTAAGCAACAGGTAAGAAGAGGATTGGGTTTTTTCCCCCCCCTTTGTTTTGACAACATCTCCCCACCCCCTGATTATACTGTGGAGAGAATGTGATCAAGCAACCCAAAATCGTAATCTTGATCTGGGGCCTAGCTAGAAGTTCATGAATCTGTTCAGTTGGTTGTCACTGCTCAGAAGACTGTTAGAGACTGGTAACTCATTAAACTGCCATTTAATTCTATTGGTCATGCAGATATTCCTCAGCAGAATGCCGTTAATGCAACTTAATTCCAAACAGATGAGTCAAGTTAAGGTCACTAGGTTGCAATTATTCTTTGTAGTATTGTCACAGGGTATGTTCAACATACAGGTACATTTTATATCCTCAAATACCACAGAGTAAAACAAATCGAAACAAGGCTAGAACAGAACTGTTTTGGACCAATGAATGAAATCTGATTTCCACTTGGTTTTTATTCCTTGCATAAATTTGTTGTAATGTCTTCATGTATTTAATTTAAAATTGGCAGATAGGTTGTTTAAAGATATGCGGTTGCACTTTGAAATGCATGTTTTTCTGTCTTTTAAGTGTTCTCGGTGTCTTGCATCTGTAAGGATTTCTGCCAAAAAACATTGAAAAGGAAATTGGAGGCACTCAAGATAATCATTACAAAGAGAAGAATTCCCTTACCTGGTAGCAAATGAGAAAATATATCCTGATTAGTTTCACAATAGCAATGGCCTTCAGTTTTCTTCTGGTACCTTGTGGGGTATTTTCTTAAATAGGTAGTATAAAGGACTTTTATGTTTGGGGAAACTGCAGCACTTCTTTTTCATGCAGCAATCACAAGAGATTCACTTTTGCAAGCCCCTCTGTCTTGACATACCCTTGATATTGTAACCTTGTGATGCTGTAATTTGATTTAAAAAAAAAAAAAAAAAAGTCGCAAGCAGTATTAAATAAAAAAGAAAAAGTAGAAGATCTTTGGTTGTGATTCTTTATAAATGAAATATATGTGACTGTGCCTGGAGTATTGCTTTTGGTCTAATTTGTGTGTTGCAGACCAACAGTATGTATTTGCTGGCCAGATTTCATCCTGCTTTTGGCCACCAGTGTTGCTGAAGGCCTCTTCAGAGCATGAAGGAAGTGGCTTGAAAGCAGATTCATTCTTTTCACTAACATCTTTTACAGTAGCATATTTTTCAGGGGATGGCCTATTGCTACCCAAGCTTGCAGTATACATCTGATGAGCCCTTAGGTTAGGAATGGGTGAGTGGGAGAGTGTTAGATCCACAGCAATTACTCAGTAGACTGCATGCTGCTAGCAGACCACTTAGACACTCCTGTTCTCTGGAACTGCTTTGCATGCTGACTGGTATACTAGGAAAACTAGCTATGCTGTATAAAATGCTTTTCTCAGCCCTACCTTTGTCCTTGCAGCTATCCAGCAATATAGCATATATTTTAGTCTGCTAATTTTACCTGTTGAGCCAAAACGTTACAGACTTGTTTGGTGCATCTGTCCTCACTGGTTGAACTAACGTGCTTCACTGTACAGTGACTGTTTTGATTTTTATGCTATTGCAGATGTAATTTGAGGGGGATATTAAAGTTTGTTTGCATTGATAATAATACCTTATGCTTGGAATAACATGAATGTCTGTTCTGCAAATAACTGCAAGCCCAGCCTGCAGACTAAGCAAAATGCAAGGGGAGCATGATGATTGTTTTGTGGATGATTCAAGATCTTAACTTTTAAGTTAAGGAACCATTTGTTCTATTATAAAATTGATATCTTTGAAAGAGAAGATCTGTCAGATTTTTTTCCAGTAGTAATAACTTGATACTTGTCTTATAAACTGTCAATGATGTTTCTTTTAAGGAAGCACATTTTCACTAGATATCCATAAAATATCCATATAAAATAAATATAGATAATATATATGTGTATGAAAAAATTATTATGATAGTACATGAATCAGAAATGGCTTTGCCATAACTCTAGATGGAATTTGTTCAGTTAGCTGTGAGAACCAATCTTTCGGTTTGCAAAATAAGCAAAATTGCTTTGGCAATTTGAAGCAGTAAATATGAAATCCCATGCAATTTTTAGACACTTTTCAGAGGAGGAAACCATTTTAACATGGAATAGGACTGTGTTTAGAATAGTTAATAACAGCATCTTTTGGAAGTGCTACAAAAATGGCATTGCTTGTTTCCACATATCACAGTTGGCTCACTAAGTAGCATATCTTCTTTTCAGTGCTTTCACTAAGTAGCATATTTTCTCTTCAGTGCTTTCCCTGATGTTATTTCCTCCCTGATATGGTCGAATCAATCCCTGAAAGTAGAGTACTTATGTTGAGAAGCTAAGCATGCACAGGAAAGAAGTTTAGTCTAAGTATTGGTGTTGGTTTATACATTAGTTGAATTGACATACTGTAGTAGTGGTGCTGCACTATGATCGGCCAAAATGTTGCAATGAAGATACTTTATTCCTTTAGTGTCTGTTACTTTGTGCTTTCTGTATATGGATTTTTTACGGAAATTAGAGGACATGCAGGACTGTGCATGTGACTTGAAACATGAAGTGGGAAAGATAGTACATGATGTCTTATATAGGGCTCTGGGAAGGAAGCAAATTACATACCTTCCTGAAAATAAAAGGCTCACTAACATGGTGTTTAATGTGTTTTCCTAAGAAAGTAATTACCTATTTTAATCCTGAAGTCTGTGAAATACATGCATTACATGTGTCACATTTGTATCCATTGATTTGCTTTTCTCTGGAATTGGCAAATTAGACTTGCTTTGGAGCAAGGCCAAATACTACATGAGGCAATTTCATGCCTTGTGAATTATTGAAGAGACTGTTTGGTACGTAAAACTTGTCTTCAGTTTGCTGGCTCCCCTCCCATTTCTCTTAATCCCTTTGGGAATCTTGGTTTGAACTATCTTCCAGAGGCTCAACAATTTCTAAAG
Organism: Phoebastria nigripes; assembly: GCA_035582835.1. Classification (NCBI taxonomy): domain Eukaryota; kingdom Metazoa; phylum Chordata; class Aves; order Procellariiformes; family Diomedeidae; genus Phoebastria; species Phoebastria nigripes. The sequence goes on from JAYKAV010003399.1 coordinate 971,005, forward strand.
GCTGGGTAACCATTCCAGTGGAATGTAAGGCATTTTAAATATGATCTCCCTTTCCCCTTACATTTGTCCCTTTCTGGATTGCAGTGTCCTTTTTGCTAATTCTAGATAGCAGGTATGCTAGATTGCAAAATATGCTTTGATCATAATGGTTAACCCTGTCACAAAAATCACTGTCTAAACTTGCGATCAGAGGATGCTCGAGGCAATCATTTGAATTTTTTTCTGTATCTCTGCAATAAATTTGTGAAAGAAAGATAGCATGATCTGTTTTCTTACTAAAGTATGTGTTTCTCTTGTGTTTGTACAGTCTGGTAAGTTAAGGTTAGTTACAGGGCAGGACTGCTGGTTTTCTGCTATAACAGCAGCATAAGTGAGGAAGATGGACAAACAAGTAAACTTTCCATATAATCATGTTGTTGGAATAGAATATGCCTCAGACAAATTTTGGTCAAATGTGAGCTTTTATAATAACTTTGGGCTGGATTTTGTTGGACACAAGTCCAATGAATTACATGAGGCTATATACAGGGGTGATTTTTAAGAGCACTAAAGATGCCTATTAAACTTACCTTAAAGGCTTTTTTTTTTTTTTTTTTTTCCAATGGTCTGACCCCTCTCCTTATATTTCTATCATTTGACTTTGCCAAAGTCTGAAACAGCGTATATTTTAAATGGGAGGAGATCTGCAAAGATGTACTGAAAACATAATTTGTGAACCTCTTTGGAATTCTTTGGGATATAAGTATAAATACAGAAAATCTGTTAGAGCATTTTAAAGGTTACAAAAAAGTAGTTTTAATAGATAGAAATTATTCACGTTAATTTTCAGTGTCACTCATAGGTAAATATTTTTTCCCTCTTTCCAGATACTTGTTAGGTAACAAATTGAATGTATTTATCAGATCTTAAGAAGTGAAGGTCCAGATTTTTCTCGATTTACAGAGAATGCTGCATGGAAACACAATAAATGAGATAGGCATTGTTTATTTGAAAGAACTACAAATTTTATTAAAATACTTACCATCTAGAAATGCTTGTAGAGCGGTTTTTGCTTTTCCCCCATATGAGATGATTTGTGTAATCCCTGTTACTGATATGATGTAGGAAGTTTAATAATAGTACAATTTTATTACTGCATAAATCTCTGTTATGGCAACATAAATCTCATATGACAAACTTGAGACAAAATCATATTAATTGTATCCTTCTGTTGACTTCAGCTGAGTCATGTCCAGATTCTTTCTTCGGCAAAATTAAATATGAAGAAATGCAGAGAGGCTGCTTTTCAGTTATGTCTATATAGACAAAGCTAAAATAACTTAAAATAGGGGGTAAATGTGCTAATGTGCTGGAGAGAAGGAAGGTGTATAGATATTGATGAGTTTGACTCTATGATTATAAAGTCCTCAGCCACACTTGTCATGTAACTAGCTTTAATGTAGAAATAAAAGAATCTAGTGTAATATTAACCACAGTAATTGAGATTAACATGTTGTAGCAGGGAATCCTGGCAAGATGACCTGGAAGACGGGGGAAAAACAATGTTTGTTCTGGTAGCATAAACTCACAAGACAAACCTGGATCTCTTCTCGGTATAGGTTACTGTCTACAGGGGATGCCATCACACTTTCCTTGTGATGCAAATGGCAGCCACTAATACGAAGCTTTGGATCAATTGATTAATTTCTGACTGCAGTTGCTTACCCATGCTGCACTGTAATGAGTTTATTTTCCATAGTGATTGTATGTAGGTGGGAGCAGTGTAGAGAGAGGGGAAAAAAAAAAAAAAAAAAACAAAACAGGAGGGATTATAAAGAAAGCAAGGGAGGTGATTTAAAATCCTTCATGTGGAAAGAGAGGCTTAGAGATGGCTCTTTTTCCTCACTTTTTGCATGGATACTTTTCTTAATTTTACTAGCATCTCTAATTAACTAGCTTTGTTTCAGTGGCCTTCAATATACATGCAGTGATGTGCATGAAAGTGAGAAATGTTACTCACGAAGATTAAAATTTGGCTTTGCTTCTGCTCAGTCTGGTTATTTTGTTTTTATTGTAATGTTTTAGATTCTGAGCATAATTACCACAGTATCTGATATGGACTAAAAGCTCACAGGAGAGCTATTTTTAACCATGGTACTAAAAGTTACAGTAAATTATTAATAAATTCAATATCTAATTTGGCAAAACCTGATAGTACTTGCCTTAACTGTTCATAAGCTACATAGTAGGCTCTTGAAGGAGTTTCTTTAAAAATTAAGCAGAAGTAGCAATTTATAAAGGAACACTGCATTCTTTGTTGTCCTGAACACTGCTGTTAGGGTATAGATAATCAACTTGAGCATAATGAATAAAAAACCTGAAACAAGTGTGGAACAGTTTTTAGTTTTAACTTTATAGTTGTTATTGCTTATCAGAAATAGCCTATTTGTTTCCATATGCTGTACTGGAAAAAAGGATCTGTATTAATTGCAAATTCTTCATAACTTAATTGTGTTTAATGGACATGTAATGTACTGCAGAGGTTAGATCTCATGACAGGCAGGCAGATTTTGAATGAAATGTGGCAGGGCTGGGATATGGGACTCATGGCACCTTAAGAGAAGGGTGTGTAAAATGCTTCTGACTCCTAGAGCCACAGACCATCAGTGAGCTACAATCTGTATCTTGTCTCTTGGTAACGCTGCAATGCCTAGTTCTGAATTTCTACTGGCATGGTTCACCTTTAGATTTAGACGTGCTAACTGTCACAATTAAAGTATAATCTGATGTCAAGAGACATAGACTGTTTGTGACCTTGGATGAATCACTTGGTCTTATGAGGAACAGAGATATTATTTGAGTAATAAAGTTATTACCTCAGAAAGTTAGGAGCACAATTTTTTTTTTTTTTTTTTTTTTTTTTTTTTTTTTTTAAATTTTTTTTTTTTTTTTTTTGTTTTTTTTTTTTTTTTTTTTTTTTTTTTTAATTTAACAAGTCAATTCAGGAGTATGAGGTGTATGAGGATTTAGGTATCTTTACAGAGTCCAGTGGGTATGCCACTCATAAGGTATTCTTCAGTCCTTTCATGGAATGTGCTTTCTTTTTCTTCCTTTTAATATTTTTATTCATTTAATGACAAAAATAGATTCAAGAAGTTGTGGGGGAATTTGAAAGCCCCATGAATAAGTTTAAAAAAAGAACTCTCATGTATTCATCTAGGCGTGGTGCCCTGGCAGCTCTGAGCGCTGTCACCTGGCAGCATCTGGGCAGAAGCAGGAAGTTTTCAACTACTGGTCTGGTGTTCCAGTTTTATCCTGGTTCCTCCTTCCTCCTCCATATGAGAACTGACTTCTCCTGCTTTGTCATTTCTTACTGGAAAGCGCAGCATGTCATGAAAACACAAGATCTCAGTTTATAGCGCTCTCATTCCTATAGATGTGGACATTTCATCCACAAGTGAAATGCTGGGCAGGAATGATGCTTAGTATGCAGGATGTTACTACTACACAACAGTGCAGGGAATGTTTTTGGCAAATAGGAGGGCTTCTTAAAAATGAAATTTTATAGGTTCTGAAACTATTTGCAAAAAAAGTTGAATAGTTTCAGCTAAGAAAAATACTGAGTTTAGATTTACAAACCAGAGAAAATGGTATATCCTTTCCCTTTTGCCCAAAAGCATACTGATTAGAGTACTGCCCAGGATGTGGGAAACCTTACTCAGCACTGAGACTGTAAACCATACCTCTTCCACCTCGGGCAAATGCTTACTGCAGGCTTTCCTGGCCCAGGCACTCTCAGTTTCTTCTGTTGCTGTTGTTCCAAGATAATTAAAATGTCCCAGCTTGCTTCAAATCTTCTGTTTGAATTAACTGAAGATTAGATTTGAGTGGCAGGACATTTGAGTTCAGAGAGATGTCTTAACTGCTTGCTTCTAAGGTAAGTCTCCTTTGGTCTCTTCATTGGCAAAGGTTTACTTTGAATGCAGTACTTGACCATGGAGAGATCAGTTTTGTGATAGATCTAAGCTAACTGAATAGGTAGTGCTGCCAAAAAGGTCTCTCCCGCTTCCTTCACTGCTACTTGTGTATCACAGTGGGAGCACAGGAAGGGAGGTCAGGATGGCTCCTTTCACCACTAGGTAGCTGTTGCGTTGGCTTAACTATCTTGTAGTGTCACAGGGACAAGGGAAGGTGGAGGCACACTGAGCTTTTCTATAAAAGGGAACTCCTCTTTCTCCTCTCCATTTTGTGAATCTGGCCTTCATTTCACAGCTTTTGTTACAAGACTGAAATGGAACATGTCATGTCAAAATGAAATTTTGAGAGGGTTTGAGCAAGAGAAGGAGCTATTTCAAATTCAGTTTGATCTGCCGAACTGAGAAATCAATTATTCACACAGCCTGATGTAGGACATAAAATGAAATAGTGTATTATCTCCAGTTAACTTTTCTYTCTGTAGTTTTAAGCAGGATGTTTGAGCTTAGACATTGGGGGGGGGGGGCGGTGTTGGGTGTTGGTAGTGGTTTTTGTTTTTGTTGTTTGTTGTGTGTTGTTGTTTTGGGTGGGGTTTTTTGTTTGTTGTTTGTGAAGTGGGATCTTTGTCGATTAGAATGTACGGAGACTACACGGTCTTGGGATGGATAGCTGCTATTGACTAGATGGGGAGAATGACACCTGAATTCTCAAGGCAATTTATTTCACATCTATCCAAGTATGGTGTGAAGCTGAAACCACTTAGACTCAGTTCTGATGAGGTCATGGTCCAGGATGTTGTGGCTGTAGAGCTGACACATGTGAGCAGAACAGAAGTACAAATGTGCTTTCAGTTATTGATAATCTGCTTCACTATAAGAAAATAGGTCATTGAATAGCAAGCAACGTAAAAATGTTAAACTACATATATTTCAACAAATGAGGCTTTTTTTTCAGATCTAATCTTAGGCTCTTTTGATGTAATGCTGTGAAGTGTGGTTTGTTTTTTTTTTTTTTTTTTAGCTCCTATCCTTTTATACTGTCTCTGAAAATATGCATCATGAATGGGTGGTTAATATTAAGACAGTATATTCTGCATGCTTTGACTTGCATCAGGCAATCCATACCCTAAAGGAATATTTGACCTAAGGGAAAAATAGTGCAGCAATTAATTGGAGGCAATACACAACTCTAATGGTCCCTTTTAGGATGTTAGCGGATGCAAAGATGCTTTAGCAAATCTTTGCAGTCAGCAAGAGGGTGACAAGTGACTGTCTGTCCTCCTGAAGACCCATATATATAGAGCTGGAATCATCTTTATTGTCTTCATTCGGTTACCCCAGGCCAGCATGTGTCTCAAGCTCTTGCTGCGATTTAGTACTGTGGCTTCAAGCTATTTATATTAGGATAGGAGGGAGTCAGCTATTCATAGCTAGGCACAACTGGAGAGAGATATAGGGAGGCAGAAATGGCATTTGGATTAGGATCCTTTTGGTAGGCAGTGACTTTATAGCTTTTCAGCTCAGAACTCTCGTGTTTGTAACGAACCTTCATTTCCCTGGTGTCATTTCTGCATCTTGTCTAGGATTTGTCATTCCATCATCAGTCCCTTTTCTTCCTGAATTTTTGTGTTCCATTTTTACTGCTCCATTTTTACTCTTCTCTAAGAATCTTTTCCCTGTCTGTTTCACTCCAGCTTCCTCATTAGTTTCTAGCTTTATGCTTATCCCCATGTTCAATCCCACAACATCACTCCGTGTTTTCTGGTCTAGGGCTTAACTTTTTGACAACACTTTGCATGCCTTGCACTCTTATGTGTGCATTATATTCCTAGTCAGAGGACATGGGGTTTTTTTGCTGTATTGTGTTATTTTAGTTTTTCAGAGAAGGGAGGCTTTAGGTGATAGGAATCCATTGTTTTTTAAATTTTCCAAGACCCAAATACTCTCTAGATAGTGATGCATTTGTTGTGCCATCTATCAGCCATTTCTAAGTTGTGGGGAAGGAAGAGTGTTATGCTTTTCCATGAAGTTCCCATACTATGCTGAATGGGGAAGGGAACTTAATAAAATTATGTTTAGGCAATGACTGATGATTGTAAATGTTTTTGTATAAAGCTCTGACTTAACAGTCCCATATATGAAAATACCATTCCTTTACAGATGCAACTGGGAGATGTAGCCAAATAAGAGAATTAGAAAGCTTTCTGTTCTGTTTATTTTATTTTTAGGATTGACTTAGAAATTCCACTAGAAAGATCTCAATTATTCATTAAACTGAGTAGGTGTTCTGAAACAATTTCAAACCTATTTACAGAACTTAATAGAGATTATATCTGTTTATAGAATTTCACAGGTTTAATGGAAAAAACCCACAAATGTTGTCTTATTCTTTCTTAAATTCTAAATAGTTTTTCCATGAGAGATGTGTTGTTTTCTTTCCCTTTGGTTTTCTCTTACTCTTCATTTTACTAGTCATTGGAATGTGCTAACATTCCTAGCATTGAAGAGATCTAAAAATTGAATCTAAAACACTGGAAATGGTCTTCTGTCTTCCTTGTGCTTTATCTATTTACATGAAAAAGACTGGGTTATTGACACTGTATCATATTTATTGTAGGTTCCTGGATCTTGTTGCCATAGTTACATCTGGTAGTCAGAAAGAGTTTTGCTGGGTTCAAAGTTATGCTAATTGACAGTTTCTTAGGGAGAATAATCCTCGAATTTCAGGGAATAATCATTCTTTCTTGCTCTAAAACTTGAGGAAATGCTTTAGTTTTCAACCACAACAATATCCCCCCCCCCAACCCAATACGATACTAAGGCTGTGTGTACTTAATTTTTCTCAGAGAATATTTTTGTGCTTGAATGCTTTTTGCTGTTTGATCAATCCTCCTCTTGCTTTTCTCCTCTTCCCACATCTCAGAAAACAGTAGCCCTTTTCTGATGCTAGTATAGATTTTTCTGGAGAAGTGGTAGAAATACAATGTCTATCTTGAGTTTCAAGGTCCTGATTTTTGTGGGTAAGGCAACCTGTTGCCCAAAGAAAGATAAACAGCGTTAAGCACATGGAAAAGCAAAATATTATTACTGATGCACCCTTCATCTTTTACATGTTCTTAAAGTAAATTGACTTACTCTTACAAAAGAAACAAACAAACAAAAAACAAACAAAAGAATCTCACCAGTACTCTAATGTTGGTCCCAGGCTTTCTCTCATGTTGTTATCAAGAAGAGAGAAGCCAGAGTGGTGTAATTGAGCAGAGACTTTGTGCTGAAGATTCATTGTAAACAACCCTTGGTATGTGTAAATGGTACCTATAGGAAAGCTGGATCTAGAAGGTTATCACAAATGCACAAGATGGGATAAGCTACAGAACTTGTTAATTTAAATTGTTTGAAGATATAATCAAGCCTCATCTACCTTGAGATTCTAGCTTACATTAGTGTAAGCTGATTTGTAGCATGGGAAGTTTTATCTAGTTTCAAGCAAGGACAAGCTATGCCTCCTAGAATTTTTTGCCACCTTATGTGGGTAGCTAAAATCCTCTTATAGAAGAGGCTTTATTGGAGCAGACATTTAGATTTTATAATGGTAGTGAGTAACAGTACTCGGGCCTTCCATCCTGAAGTAGACTAGGGAGAAGAAGAACAGCTGCTAGTCCAGCTTCCTTGTAATGTCCACTTAATGCTATATATTCAAGGTGTTTTAAACTGAGTCTTCTGGATGATGTCCAATCGTTACCCAATTAAAACGTAGAACCTCGAGCACTTGTAAGTCACCAAGGTTATCAGAAGATCTTCTAGAACTAGATAAACTTTAATTTGTCTCGCAATGAAGAAGTGATTCAGGGGGAATTACTGCAACTATTGCATTAACCGCCTCTGATAAAAGTCTGATTTAAGAGCATTTAAATGCTTTCTTTGGACTGGCGATAACTAAAGACGTCGCAAAGGTGAAGTTTTTATTGAGGAGCAAGCTAAAGTCTTTTGAACATGCCTTCTTAAACAGCCTGTTACAGACTGCTTAGCTTTGTGAAGGRTTGGTAGCTTGTGGCTAGAGCCTAGCCTATGATTTGGCAGTGACTGAGAACAATTGCAGACTCTGGCTAAGAATCTTGTGCCCCAGAAACTGCTGGGGCTGTTGGTATGGGGAGCTCCCAGAGACAGAGAGAGGTGAGTGGGGAGGTTTGAGATGGTGTATTTAGGAAATGGGGGCTGGGCTGGATAAGTCTGGCTTGATATCTTTGTAAATGTTAGCCTGGATCTCTGGCGGGGAGGGAGGGGGCGGTGTCTGGCTGCATTATACAGATGTCCATTCACTTGCCATGACTGAACTGCTATCCAGGCGTTTTGAGTTTTTGAATTTTCCTGTGTTCAGTCCGCCCTTTAACTCCTGCAGTGTGTGTCTACCCTGTTGAACTTCTGTTCCTAGAGTGCACTTGTCGGGCTGCTCCTGGCAGCCTTGGAGGAACCTGACTGCCCAAGGAATTTACAAACATTTGGGATGGTCATTTAAAGCTCAGTGACTAGCTAGGATTATACAATGTAACTTGCTGAAATCAGAGACATGGTCCAGTGAGTGAGAGAAATGATTTAGGGCCAGGAGGTCTGCATTCTATCCCTAGCTCTTCTATTGATTTGCTGTGGCATTACACATTTCATTTATGCTGTATGAGCCTTTAATGACACTTTTTTTAAACAGGAGGAAAATATGAAGAGGGATAGTGGTGATGGCTAAATGGCTCCTTTAATAATATTTAAAAGATTTTATGTGTTTAAGTTTGTAGAATACTGGCAATCCTTGTCTGTGGAAGTGGTATATGATAAATATATTTTCATTATAATTCTCTCTTGGAACTTGATACAACAACAGTGGTGTTCAGCCTGTTGAGGTTGACCGGGTTCAAACTTACACATTCTGAGTTTGAATTCAAAATACAGTCTCTGTATTCTGTCCTAAAGCTATAGTTCCTTTTTACTATTGTTTAGCAGCAATTGTATGCCTGTCTTCCCTTATCACTAGCTCTGAAAGGCTGCTTTTCAAAAGTGGATGAATATTCTTAAATTTAGTACCTTATGTTATCAATTTAAATTTGTAAGTGTGTTTGTTTTTTTTTCTTGGTAATAACATATGATGTATAAATGTATATCATGTTTTTGCCTTAGGTAGTTTAAACTGCTTTCTGTTAGCAGTTGTTTGGAAGGCCACTTTTTTCTGCTTTYTCAATGTACTGTGCTGTCCATTTGCTTCAAAGAGCTTGTGATTTACACTCATGTATATGCGAGACAAATTTAGCTACAGGATGGTGTTAAAATTATCTTGCAGTGTACCAATCTTCCTCTAACTTAACTTGGCTTATAATGCTACCTTTAGAGAGAATAGGACAATTAACAGGATCCTCACATCCTAAAATGTAAGACATTTATTTGAATAAGTACAATTTCTATTTAGCCACTGAGGTGTTTAGAAAAATATACCTCCTATAATCAGTGCAAATTTAAGATTAACATCCAATTGCTTTGTTATTTTGCTTGTTGTACTTGCTACCAACTAAAACTTGTAATCAATTCTCTATTACATGCATTCTAAATTTTCCAGATTTAGTTTTACTTTGCCTTTTTTTCCCATGTGTACTCTAGTGCTTAGTTTTCTTTGCAAATTTACATAAAAATAAACTCTGAAGGCCTTGAGAAGGGACTATGCTAAGAATGTCATGTTCCTGGACGTCTGCTCCTTAGGTCTTTTACTATTGTCTCATTAAAATTGCAGAGAAATTTCTTATAGTATTGTTTTAATTATGTAACAGAAGCATGGTCTTCCTCTTCCTTTTTTGAACACTGTATTACGCAATGACTTCAAAGTCTTTTGCCAGAGAAGACTGTCGTGTGTTGTTGTTGGGTTTTTTTGGGTGTTTTTTTTTTTTTTTTTTCCCCACAGTATTATTAAATTACTGATTTTTCCACTACTGTGAAGCTGTCTGCAGATCTTAGAATTAAATCATGTTTAAATCATAAGGCCACTGACTATGTTAAAGTTGTGGGGATAGGACTGAAATTTTCCTGAAGTTTAACCGTGTTTGAAATGGGTATTTTAAGTCAAGCATGTCTTTTATTCCCGAGTCGGGCAGCAGCCAAATTGTGCTATATCTATTTGTACTCCTTCAGTGAATTGCAGGCATTTTCAGCTTTATTTTATGCCTCAGTTGAACATGCTGTATTTTTTTGGGTGGGGATAAGGGAAGAGAAGAAAAGAACCAGTCTCTGAATGCTCGKGCATGATACAATAAGCTATAGAACATTGCTAATGAAGAATTTTTACTGACTTCACATAGGTGCTCAGTAGCTTCCTGATTTGAACCCTCCATATCTGGTRGCTGCTTGGAAAAGGTGGATGTTTATATATATATCACAGTGTCAACAACAGAGAGCTTCAAAAATTGTTTTGTGTGTCTAGCTGGTCATTTTCTAACCCTGTTATGAAGGTCATACTGTCTGCTGGTAGAGAGGACCTGCTGCAGTGCCTAAGTATATATTACATGATTTTGATGCGTGACGATATGATTATGCAGTAAGCTACAGTATGATTCATGAGATCCAATTTTGTAGTACCTGTGATGTTATTGAAGCTGGTGATATGATTATGGCTTTGTTATGACATTATTTCCAAAACCAATTTTTCTTCCTCTTAAAATATTGCCAGTGTATATTCTTATCCCAGCTGATATTGAGGATCTGGTTGTGCCCTTAAATTGACATTAAAGTTTACATTTTGGGGTCAGAGTATTAGATGCTGAAAAGAGAAGTCATAAGATGCAAAATGACACTGCTAGCTCATGTTGAGTACAAACCCCTTGTTGGACAAATTGCACAAGGTTTTGATACATGGATGTTTCATACTAGTAAGTAAGACTCCCAGAAAGTAAGTGAACTAACACCATAAAGAATCAAGAACACGCCATCACAAAATATTCTATGGTCTATTTATTTTCACGAATGTAATTTAATTTTAATTATTTATGATTCTTCTTTTATGCTGTGGTATACCATAAAAGTAATGAAGTCTTCATAATATGAGACCTTTCTACAGCTCAATCATTAAATCTTTGCTGAGAAGTGTGGTAAGAATGCCAGATTATTAGTAGAAATTATTATTCTTGAATTTGGTTAACTGTATGGCTCTATTGTACATTTGTCTGTCTTTATTCTGTATACCTTTTGAACCAAAGACCAATTCCACTTATGTTTTGTAGTTGTCTGCCACTACGTGTAATATGAATTAAAGTACATGCCCACCTTAAAGGGTGGGGGGTGGGGGAAGGGGACAAAACAGCTGGACTCTCTTAAAACAGATGTTGCCCAGAGGAAAATGACCACATATTGTCCTGCTGTGGATGATATGCAAATCTCTTCCCTATCTAGGAAATAGATTYATACATCCCTGGAGGTATTCAAAAGATGTATAGATGTGGCGCTTTAGGGATATGATTTAGTAGTGGACTTGGCAGTATTATGGTTATGGTTGGACTCGATAATCTTAAAGGTCTTTTCCAACCTAAATGATTCTATGATTCCATCTAGTTTGTGTGGTTCATTGCTGCAGAGTTCTAGTGAAGCCTTACGGTACAACTCTACTGGTTCATGATGTTTCTGTTGTTATTGTTGCTCTTAATATTAATTTAGCAATTTTCTTTTGGAAAAAAATGCACAAGAATTATGTGCAACTTTTTTCAGCTTAGACTTATGTTGTGAACAGTGAAAGCTTAAAGAATGCATACTTGCTATAAAGCTGAGAATTGTATTGCTACCCACGACACATATGATAGTATGCGATCACATAATGCAGTGAAAATGCCACCAAAAAAGACTTTACATCTTGCCTTGTTTAGTATGTGTGACAGATACACACGTGGGGAAGAGTTAGAGGTGAAATGAATGAGGGCAGTGTGGCAATTCTTTTCTGTTCTAGAAGCTATGGCTATGCAACTTAAATATAACCCCCAAACTATTTTCCTCATTGTCGTGGTTTAACCCTAGCCAGCAACTAAACACCACACAGCCGCTTGCTCAATCCCCCCACCTCCGGTGGGATGGGGGAGAGAATCGGGAGAGTAAAAGTAAGAAAACTCATGGGTTGAGATAAGAACAGTTTAATAATTGAAATAAAGTAAAATATTCATAATGATAATAATAATAGTAATATTAACAGAATATACAAAGCAAGTGATGCACGATGCAGTTGCTCACCACCTGCTGACCAATGCCCAGCCAGTCCCCCAGCAGCGATCGCTGCCCCCTGGCCAACTCCCCCAGTTTATATACTGAGCATGACGTCATATGGTATGGAATATCCCTTTGGCCAGTTTGGGTCAGCTGTCCTGGCTATGCTCCCTCCCAGCTTCTTGTGCACCTGGCAGAGCATGGGAAGCTGAAAAGTCCTTGACTAGTGTAAGCACTACTTAGCAACAACTAAAACATCAGTGTGTTATCAACATTATTCTCATACTAAATCTAAACCAAAGCACTATACCAGCTACCAGGAAGAAAAGTAACTCTATCCTCATATATATACATATATACACATATATGTATGTATATTCTGGAACTTTCTTATCTGTAAATGTGATATTTTTACAAACATGTGCTTACTTGCAGTCGCACAACCTGCAGTTAAATTCAGCGACATTATATTAATTGGTGTTTAATGACCAAGTTCCATTTGGCAGACAGCARTGTGATTTAGGTGAACAGCATAAAAGGATGGGTTTCTTTGTACTCTTCATTTATAATGATATCTTTGCCATGGTGAAAGTGTGTGTGTACATACATACAAATACATAATATGTAAAAATAAATGTAATTGGCTCACAGTGTTTCAGGAGATTCATAAGTAATTTTATGCTAAGATTTTTTTTTTTAAATTTCTCTAGAATGCATTAATCACATATACGTGTGAGCATGTATATATGAATGTCATAAATGAGATGATCTACACAGGAGAGTTAGAAACTAATTTAAATTAGGCATAACAAAAAAATAGGGAGTTGAGGAAACAGAGAAGTCTATTTTTAAAAATTAATGATAATGTGAATATTGAAAAGCAGTATGTATTTTTAAATAAATAGGAATATAAGATGAAAAATGTTCAGCCAGATTTTGCAAATGTCAGGTGTGCAGTTGTGTGGAAAAAATATGTGTAGTACATAGGTAATGTGATTGGGATTCAGGGATTTGTTACACAAGAGAACTCAGGGATTTGTTATGTAATAAATGCTTTGGATGTGCTCACACCTGCAATGGAGGTGACATTTTTAAATAAGACGCATAATTGTACACACATTGAGGCTTTTTTTTTTTGTGTGTTGACCTTTCCCAAACAAAATTGCTAACTAGCAATGAAGCAAGTGGTATAAAACTTCTTATAAAGACTAACTTCACAGATTTCAGTTTACCRCTTACTTTGGTTAGAAATATCCATATATGATTTTATGGCAAATAAATTTAATTTACAATTTAGTCTGTAATTACATAACTACGTATTATGCTTAAACTGAAGGAGCAGGTTATAAGGAGAAGTTGTTCAGAAATCCACTGGACATGGTTTGCCTTTAGTACAAGTCTGTTATCTGTTTATGATTTAATCCTTTGTCTGCTATCACTGGACCAGACCTAACCCAAGAATGTCTGTGTCAACCCACATGTTGTTGAATGTACGTAAACTGTCTAATTAACACTGTTGTATTTGTTGTCTCATGGAGCAAGTTAAGGTCTAGGGCTAGTCTTATTTTATGTATTATGTTGAAGATGTAAAGCTACAAAAAAGGTCTTGGGTTGCTCTCATCTTAAAGGAGTTTAGGATTCTCAGGAAATTTCTTGAGCCAGTAAAGATCAGCGTTTGGCCTTTTTTAAAACTCCCACCCTGCCCAGTGTCCAAATTAATTATTAGTGATTTGATACAATTGCACGTGTCAAACTGTTCCTCAGTTTTTTGAAGCAGCCGTAATCCAATGCGTATATGAGTGTTTGAGTTGTTTTCTGTGAAACTTAGCTGAAATAAAATAAATTCCATTTGGCTTTTCTATAACTAAGGCAGAAAGTTCTGTAACGCTGGAATCCAAAAGCATCTTATCTTGGCTAGGTGACCTGAGTCGTAGTTTCTCTGGGCAATTCTTAATTATGTCTAGCCAGGCATAAGTGAGAATTTTCTATTGGTTCTTTGTGTCAAACAAATATGGGAATATTGGAACTACTTATCTACTCCCTGAAAGTCAGTGGAAGCTGGTGTTAATGAGGGAAATAAGGTGCAGAACTGTGATGGAGTCCACTGCAGTTTCCCTTAGGGTATTAATTACTTGCTAGACAGGACTTGYTCTTGCTCATGGCAAGGTGCTAGGAACAAAGCCTCAGGGTATGTTTGCACCAGCAATTAGGCCTTCTCTCCCCTCTCAACACAAACCAAGCCATGCAAATAATTTCACCTCGACAGCACTTCTCTACCATCCATTCTGACTGTGCTGGGAAAGTCTATGGGAGCAAGATGTTGGAAGAGCCAGCCTCTAAGGGAGCGTGTCCTTCCTGTGTGCTAGTTAGTAGCTGGGAGATGGTACTGCGTAGGTGCCTCTCTGATACTACGTTTCCGCTCCTTACTTGCAGAAGGTCAAGCAGGTTATTCTCCAGGACCAACAGAGCTGGGAAGGAACACTGATCTGGGCCATGGTGGTGCTGGGAGGCTGTGCTGGTGCTTGCCAGTCGAGAACAGTGACTGGTCAATCTTTCCTCCTATCTTCTCTTCCAGTTTAAAGTTCAGTGATGATGTGTTGGGAGGTAGCAATTAGAGAGAAATTATTGTCTCCTAACTGACATGTGCCTGTCTCTGTCCTAACCAGGCAACAGAAGTTGGCTGGTATGGTTGCTAGTCTAAGGCTAGGGCCAGTTGTGCAATGCACAGATACCTACGTTTACACTTAGTGTTTGTGTAGTTGTGCTTCATTCTACTGCTATGACCCCAGCTCTAGGATTACTGGTGTCGCGGTTTAACCCCAGCCAGCAACTAAGCCCCACACAGCCGCTCACTCACTCCCCCCTGGGATGGGATGGGGGAGAGAATCGGAAGAGTAAAAGTGAGAAAACTCGTGGGTTGAGATAAAGACAGTTTAATAAGTAAAGCAAAAGCCGTGCGCGCAAGCAAAGCAAAACAAGGAATTCATTCACTCCCTCCCATGGGCAGGCAGGTGTTCAGCCATCTCCAGGAAAGCAGGGCTCCATCATGTGTAACGGTGACTTGGGAAGACAAATGCCGTTGCTCCGAACGTCCCCCCCTTCCTTCTTCTTCCCCCAGCTTTACATGCTGAGCATGTCATCACATGGTATGGAATATCCCTTTGGTCAGTTTGGGTCAGCTGTCCCGGCTGTGTCCCCTCCCAGCTTCTTGTGCCCCCCCAGCCTCCTCGCTGGTGGGGTGGGGTGAGGAGCAGAAAAGGCCTTGGCTCTGTGTAAGCCCTGCTCAGCAGTGACGAAAACATCCCTGTGTTATCAACACTGTTTCCAGCACAAATCCAAAACATGGCCCCATACTAGCTACTATGAAGAAAATTAACTCTATCCCAGCCAAAACCAGCACAACCGGTTACGGTTAATGTGGTAAGGACTGGTCAACTSTGCAAAGGAATTGCTTTATTGAATGAGCGGGAAGGACGGTGGCTTGGTTGTGTGTCCTAGTCAGGGGAATGAAATCTCTGCTGGAAGTTACAGTAGCAGCGTGAAGCTGTTTTGCCAGAGAAGTCATCCAACCGTATGCTGCAAGAAGTCTTCGGGAAATAGTTTTCATGTCTTGGTAAGATCTAAGAAACAAGTTCTGCTTTCAGATTTGTGCTTGTGTAAGCATGAGAAGTTGTACGAAAAATTTCAGGTGTTATTTTATAATTCTATGCCAGTTTACTCAATACAGATACTGGAAGAGACCCTATCACAGGAAGGTGTATATAGAGTATAGGTAAATATTTCGGGTTTGACATTCTTGTACTTGTGTTAGAATACCCTTTTTCAGTTAAAGTATGTGTCTAACTTCAGGTATGTACTCTAGTTCTACTAACACTAGATGGGATTAGGTGCACAATTAAGTATCCCACTGAAACTGCACCAGATCACCGAATTTCTCAGTCTAAAACTGCACATTGCTGTTACTTACGTATGTATTATTACACCATAAAATAGTTTAATGTTACATGGAACAAACTTTTTGGCACTACTTCTATTCCTTTTAGCTAGAAAAAAGGCAGGATGTGAAGTATTTATTTTAAATTATGTTTTTATAGGATAGGTGATAGGWAAACAGAGAGTTCTGATTTTACCAAAGTACTTGACTTTTCTAGTGCATAGTGGAAAATAGCTATAAGGTACATACCTTTTTATAATAAMTGTTCAAAAGTTACCCCAACTTCTAACTTATTACATAGAATAATCTTTCTGTTATGCATTTTATGTATACAATTYTACTTTCTGGAAAGAGGCCTTCAGCCACTGAACAGTGAATTAATTTAAAATAAATTAAACATGTTTTTATTTAATGTACAGAACATACTTGATACAATGTACTATTTTTGGAAAATGTAACTGAAAATATCAATTCCAATTTCCTTTCCAAATAAACTGAGGAATTCAAGGGTAAATAAAGCAACTCTGTAAATTGTCTTTCATTGTTGTTGTGTACTATAGCTGTAATTAGACATTTGTGCACCAGGAAGAGAAAAGTACACAATAGTATTACTAGAATAAAAATGTTTAGCATGTTTTCCATTTTGGCTTGATGGCTGACAGCCAACATCGAAGTGGAATCATTAAACAATGCTGATGATGAACAATGTATATCAGTGTTGTACTGATATGGCTTCATTTTGATTTGTATAGAGGGAGCACGTGTAAGTAAGCGTGATAAGGAGCTCCGATCCTCTGTGTTAAAAACTGTTCACTTATCTGTGTCTTCTGATCCTAGAAAAGTAAATTGGCCACTTCTAACCTGAAAACACACAGAATGATCTGATAGCAAAATTCAATATGGTATTGCTGCAAGTTGCATGGATTTGTGGGTGGTCAGCCACAGGGTAACAATAGCAGTGCTGCTTTTCTTTCCAGCAATGCTTTAGCATGTTGAATAAACTTAATTTACATTTCAGATCTTCTGAATTGATAATCACTTTTGACCAAAAATAAAGATTGCAAATAAAATTAACTTCCTATACAAGAAATTAAGTATTTGGCCTCTCTCTTCTCTCTCTCCCTGTTTTTTTGTTTTGTTTTGTTTTTTTGTTGTTTGTTTTGTTTTTTGGGTTTTTTGGGTTTTTTTTTTGTTTTGTTTTGTTTTGTTTTTTTTTAAAAGAACATTATGTTTGAGTTTTCCTGATATCAGTGGGACACTGATTCTCCAGTCTCAAATTATTCTTCTGAAAGTAAACATAGTTGCTCAGATGCATTGTTTGAATAGCACTAACAAAGATCTTTTGACACCTCTCTCTTTCTTTCTGTGGTATTTTAACAATAAAACAGTATACCTAGCAGGTAATACACAGTCAAGTTACTCAGCTGCTTGAGCAGATGGACAGTTATCTTTTTTGAAATAGAGAGCTGACCTTAAATACCTGGTTGCGTTTGACTTCGAGAAAATAGTTGTTAAGAAGCAGAGAGACAGTACAGGCAGATTGTCAGAAGCACCCGGGGTACCAGTGAGGCGTGTCATATCCATCTGGCAGTCAAAGTTAGGGCTTTTTCTCCTTAACACGCACAACTAGGATCCTGGAGAGGGCTATACAAGCATAAAATCATTAGAATTCTTCAGTAATGTGTGTGGGTTGTAGATACAATAAGCTTACTCTCCGTGTATTCATAAGCCAGTCTAAATTTGTTTGTATCCTGGAAGAGTCCTTTAGGTGTCTTGCTGCAGCTCCATCTTTTCTGGCACACTCATTAATCTGAAGGTGAATTACCTGAGACAGAACCCAGAAACTCTAGTTGGTTTCTTCAAAAGCATTTTCTACTCCTTAGCAGACATGCTTTACAGCTTGTTGTTCTTTCTTCTGTGTAACTCTGCTTGAAGTTTCCCTATTTAAAAAAAAAAATTAAGTTAAATTTTCTTTATTACAGCTGTTGGTTTGCTGCTTTAAGTACTAAAAAGAGAATAAGCTTGGGATACTTCTTTCTTTTTCTTCAGTTTCAGGTACAAATGCCTAAAGCCTTTAAGTACTTATATTGAGTGTCCATCTTTTTTACTTGATTTGCACCCCTCTTGCAATTCCTTCTAAGCATGCATTTAAAAGAATTATAACTATGATTATATAAATTTGGAAATACACATATATTTATAATATGGAACTTGGGAAGACAACTTGTTTCCTAGCATGCTACGTATGCCTCTATTCTTTTCATCTTTCCATTTCAATGTTTCATTATATCAGGTGTCTAAAGTAATGCTCTGTACTTACAGTGAGTGCACTACTTACTCTTCCAAAGGATTTCRTTGAATTCAAAAGAACTACTCACAGTAGTAAGCACTGTGCTGAGCTTTTCTTTGTACCAATAAACTATGAGATCTACGGCATTGGCTCAACATCTTTATCTTCTCTGTAGGACATAGCATGTTGCTTTAGCACCACATATTAAGTAATGGTACTACCTTCTGCCTGTGGAGGAGGTTTTATTCAAGATACCTATGTATATCTTCCTGTGATCTGTGCCTTCAAGGCAATACCATTGGAACATAAAAGTAAGGAATTATATTAATATTAAAATATCAGCTYTTGATATGACAGGTATGATAGCTTATGTAGATAGTATGGTACTTACAGAATCTGAAAGACGTTTTTGGATGAAAATGAATTTTGATTTTGTTTACTGCTGACAGATTAAGGCTATTTAAAGTGGAGTGTTTTTCAGTTTTGTAGCTTTTTTCCAGAATAGTATTAACTCTTAATTTGCCACAGGAGACTAAAATACAAAAGTTTGTTCTGATGCTAAGTTTCAGTGTGAGACTTTGACACATCCCTGCTACAACCTGTTTACATGATGCTGAGGAAACAGTTCACATCTTGTCATGAATATCACAATGGTCTACATTGCCAGAGGCGAGATGCTTTAATTTCACTGGTAGGATGACAGCACTCTGTTGGAACCCATCCATTTAAGCACAGCTGAGAGCCAGCAATTATGTTTGACTGTGTCAGTTTGCAGAAGGATAGTAAGCTTTGATGAAATCACCTCACTAATTCAGAATTCAAAGTTACTTTCTCAAGGTTTGCTGGCTACATTACTGTAAACTTTTAAGATTACAGATTATATTCCTGTGATTCAAAAGGGAATTTTTTTTTTTCTTTTCTTTTCTTCAAGACATGTTAAATTCTTCTCATTTACCTGATGACAGCTATGAGACATTAGGTCCTTTTTGTTCTTGACTGCTGAGTGTAAATCTTGCCTGATGGTTTCAGGCAAGTTATGTAGCTATACTCAGGTAAGTGACAGCAGAAGATGGCTAATAATCCTTGCTCCTAGCTTAGTGCTGTATTTATTGACATGACAAAGCTGTTGACATAAAGAAACTGATTTGCAAATTTAGCTGTTAAGATTTATTTGGGCAGTCATTACAGAGAAGAATTACTTTTACATAGTGATAGTGCATATTCAGTAAATTAATCGAAAATACAAGCTCATACTTCTCTTACGAAACCTGTAGAGTCATAAAAATCATGTATGAATTCCTTCCTCTAAGCAACTCAGATGAGAAAGCACTATGTCCTGGGTATAAACACCTTTTTTGTGTGTTTTCATATTGTTAAGGAGAGGACTTGGTTAAGCCAGATCATACATAGGCTTTTAAAATCTGTAATAGAAGATTTCACATTAAATCTAGACCAAAACCAGCCCTGTTTAGTTTTACCGGACCCTGGAATCATTTTCTTGACTAACTAGTTTCTTAAACTTTCAAATTTTGATGGGTGCTGATCTGAGAGCGCTGGTTTCTGGACAGAATTTTGCAAACTGCTTGCTCCTTGTCTATGAAACAAAGGTAAATGGTCTGTGAAACCATTTTAAAATGCTTTCAATAGCATTTTAAATGAAAAGTTTTATGAAGATAGACAGTATTCTGCAAGAGATTGGAGAATTTGCAATTGGTCTTTTGATCTAAATGTAAAGATTACACTATTCATTTTGGTGGAAAAAATTGTAGTCTGATTAAAACGAAACTAATATGTTTAACAACATAAACTGATTTATTACAAAGATGCATCTGCTTGGCTAAGAGAGAGGGCTGTATTGAACAGGAAGAGAAGACTATGCCAAGTCCTTGCCTGCTGTGAGGATAAAAGCTATGTAGGAATTGCTGAAGGTACAACCAATGCCTGATGTTAATTTGCTGAAAATTTAATTCTATACGATGTGTCCCTAGAAGAAATACTGTTTAGACATTTGAGTAACTGCTGTGGAGTGCATTTGCCTATTAGCTTGTGGAGGGAAAAGTGTGCCCTTTTCCTCTCAGCAATATGTTTGAACAGAACAGTTTACACAGTTGGACTCTCAGCAGGGAGAAAGTCAGAGGACTGACATGTTATTGTAATAATGGCAAGGTCAGCAGCAAGATCTGTGGTGTAGCACAACTGAAAGATTAATATCATACAAATCTATTTTTAACATGAAGCATAAGATAATCTGTCTTTGGCTGTAGAATATGTCAGTAAAGCTTGTGAAATTACAGGGTCTGGTTATCTGTCAAGTTTCTAACAAGAAGGATCATATTTAACTGATAAACAGATTAAGTTTCACAGAAAATAGCCTCCTCGTTTAATTGTGAAGATTTCAATCAGACTAAGTACTCTATATGAAAAATACATTAAAAAATTAACTGTCCTTGTACCTGGTTGTCTGTGCTCTATATTTAGGAAGAATGGTCTTAAATTTTTCCTACCTTGTAAAAATATATCATGTCAAATGTACCTAGCTATGGACAGCCAGTCCTTCCTATACGGCTGTCGTTAGTATCTTTGTGAACATATATGCTGGATCTGCAAAAGAAGCTACATTTTTGCTTATGTAATTGAGATTTTTGTCGTAAACACATTAACTGTAAAGGGAACAGTAAATTCAAAATTAGCAGATCCATGGAAACAGTACATTTACTTAGAAAATTTAAACTTTCTTTCAACAGTACTCTCCCAAAGACCCGTTGATTTCATTTTACAGGTTCATATTTCTTTTTTAAACCTCTATTGATTTATACTTAGTTGGGGCCAGACTCTCTGGAAGGTTAATCAGTCTTTCTGGAATTCCAGGTTGGTCTTGTTTTTTCTCCCAGCTGAAAGTGTGTCACAACCTCAGACTGCATTTAGACTGAATTAGGCAAACCAGAACTGATTAATGTAGCTATGCTGTATGATTTGGCAGCTCATCTAGAATACTGTTTTTGACATATATCCCAACAGTACCTTAGAGAAGGGCTAAACAGTGAGATGCAGAGCTTACCAAAAGTGGTTTTAAGGAAGAAATCCACAGCCATTCTTCAGTATTGAAGATTCTCATGCTTTCATAAAGACAACTGTTAAGACACTTTACTTAAGTCAATCTCAGTGTTTCTCTTAACAGATTTTTTAGTGCTCCAGGTGTATATCAAGTTTCCCTTGATGATGAAGCTGGCTCAGGAAGCTAGTTCCTGGCCTTTGTCCCCATGCCTCTGTGACCTTGGCTGTATCGCAGGGGCTGCACTAGATTGTTAGACCCATCTGTGGTTAGAAAAAAATGAAAAAGACAAAAACTCTTAGTTGACACAGAAAAGGTTTGTGGGGAAGTTCTACTTTGAGAGGCATCTGTTAGGTTAATCAGCCGAGTTAAGTAGAAGGGAATGACTATATCACACACATCTTCATCCTTCTGCTATTGGCTGCTGCAGCAGTGATATTCCAGCCACACACCTTCTTGTGAGTATTAAAATAACAAGTGCATGTTGTTTGCACTTTGGATATGACAGTTCAAACTATAGCATGATTTAGTAACTACAGTCGGGCTTGTTAAGTGTTACACAAGAGATCAATTAATTTGTTTCCTCACTCCTCATGACTGTGCAGCAATTGGGTCTGTATCTTACACGTTTCTGATGCAATGCAACTGTGTACTGACTGTTCCTTGTGTGCTGATGGAGATAACCAGATAGGCCTGTGTCCTCTGTGTCCTTTTGACATACTGTTTCTGATTCATGGAGCAATAAAGAATAGGAGACACAATGCGCATGTGCTGTAACTGGAGTCATGCTAACCTGTCAAGTTATACCTACACAGACCTGATCCAGTGCAGTTTCCCTGATGTTTTGGAACTTGACCCCACACAGGACATAAAAGTGTTTTGACACTGTGAGTAGGATGTCAGTCTGTTGTGTTTCTATTCCTTTTTTCCCTGCCCCCAAAACACCATAAACAAAAGAGCTTACTTGAAAAAGGGGTCCTGCTTAGTATAGAGCCTTCCTCATGCCTGTCCCCATGTGATAACTAATTTTTAAAATTCTGTTTACAGTTCTGCTAATGTAATTGTCTTTATTTGTTATGTCTCATTTTCTTAGCATTTGCTAGAGATCAGATATCATTTGATGCCTTCATTGGATCTTGCGCTGGAGAGAGAATAAGTGATAGGGGTCAGTACAGTGTTTGAATTTGTCTTTTGCTTAAACTTATACTGAAGAATACAGAGGATGAGCAACTTCTGAGTTTTTAAGCCTGGCTTTGTTATTTTTCTTCAGACTTGTTTAGTTTTACTTGTTTACAATTAAATAACTATTTTCCTCAGCTGACAAATTCAATGCGTTCCTAGAAAAAGAGTGTGGTTAGAATTCTCACCCACTTCTTCTTCCCCTTCCTTTTTTATAAAAACTTCTCTAGTGCTGGGAGCTGAGCTTAGCATTTTATGAAATACTGGGAGCTAACAGACTACACGATAGTCTCTTTTCATTCCAATAGTTGATTCTGTTCTCTTTTAAACAGTTGATTCTATTTCCCTTTTAAAAATTATGTATACCAAATATACCAGGAAAAAAAAAATACTATTTGAGAGGGGTCAAGAGTATATGTATATTTTTTTTTCTCATCTGTGTATTAGGGGTATTAAAATTGATCATGAGCGTGAGTTCTTGTCATTCTTTGTTCTTTGACATTTAAAAAAAAAAAAAATCCCAAAGACTTCCTTGCCCAGATTCCCACTTGAGGAACTACATCTGAGAAAAATCTTTGAATAATAGTTGGAGTGACTGACATGAAAATAGATCAATTGCAATACTGCTGACATTGATTGAGAGGTGTTAAGTGAAGGATGGAAAAAACATATTTGATCAAGATTGATACTTTTTTCACCAATGCTCCTGAGACTCGTATAAATAATTTGTTTCCTATAAAGCTGCTTGCAGAAAATGGAAGAGCTGAATCATGAGTTGCTGTCCATAKGAATTCTGGACAGAAAGGTCTTTGAAGACTACACAAAGGTCTTTAAAGACCTTTAAAACTTTATAGCTGTGCATCCTTAATTCAGCTGAAACATCACTACAGTTTAAGATGCTGAAACCATTTAGTATTATGGATGCATAGTTTTGTGTTAAAAATCCCCTTTTCTCATCCCCCTGGGAAAACTGAAGCGGAAAGTAAATTTGTAAATGCTTTGAAATGATTCATGTTTTTAACTGGAAACCCGCCCACAATTTTCCCAAAGCGCAGGTCACTGAAACCTAATGCTTCTTTTAAAGAGAAGGGAGCTTCAAAGATATGGTTTGGAATCTGAGTGGGAAATGAAGTTACTTCCTGCGTTCACTCAGTGCTGATGAAATTAAATCTGTTGTATTTGACGTGTAGTCGAGAACTTTCAAATACAGTGCTAATGTTTGAAGTTATCCAAAAGCAGATTTGGTTGCAGGGTTTTTCTGCAACAGCCAAGGAGTCACATGAGACTACTTATGTAAGTCTTGGATAACATGTACCACCTCCAATTCCTGAAGTAAAAAAAAAAAAAAAAAAAAAAAAAAATCTTTTTAATCGTATCCCACCTTTTTGTCTTTTGATCTCAATGTTACTGTTGCATATAGCAGAAAGTGCATATTAACCTTGATAATAAAATTGACTGTTTCTTTGTGCATTATGAAAATAGGACAGTTTTTGCTGACTGTTGCATGAAAATGCTCAAATGCTGCAGTAATCAGCATTATTCACTTTCAACAAATACCTAATTAAAATTGTGGTAAGTCTGTCTTAAAGAGGATTTTGCATCTGTATTTGTGGACTTCCTGACATTTGGAAATCCTAACTATGTCTACTGCTCTTATATAAGTGCATCATCTTCTTTCCCAATACCCAATGCTTTGTCAGAGCACACTGGATTTTCCACGTGTGCCTTGATATGAGCAGTGTAAGTACAGCAAATAAGCAAACACTGATGCTGATGGAAATGTTAGGTCTGCTATATGTGTGGTTCAAAGTGCATGGGCCCCTGCTTCTATTAGGCAAATCATGGGCCAAGCAGCTCCCTGAGAGTTTCAATATATTTCTCTGTTAAAGACGTAACAGAGCCAAGCAGGAAAAGGCCTCTTTTGAGAGTACTGGATTTCTATCAAAAAAGAGACCGTGTTCGTGGCTGATGCTAGCAGACAGATTATAGCAATAATACATCCTCAGAAGATAATGGTCCATTATAAACAGTGGGTTTTCTGAACTCTTGCTGACAGAAAGTTATTCAACATTAAATCCAAACCTGTTTGCTTCCACTGGAATTCTGCAAGGGTGGGGACTATTTGTCTACCCTAGTACCACAACTGTACTGCCAACAATGGGAACTTTATCGGTACCTTCAGTCCAGATAAATTGATTTTGTAATTAAAAAATGAATGGTGGCTTTAAAAGGGCCTTTGCCTAATTTATGGTTAGCATTAACCACCAATTTTACTGTGGCAATACTGCCAATCTGCACTATTAAACGTTTCTTTTAACAGCCAGCTGACCTAACTGGAATACTTGGGTTAAAGAAATTTGAGCGTGGAGTTGCAGTAGTTGCAAGTAATTGAACACAGTTTCCTCCTTGCTGATAAATAGGTTTGTGTCCCTCTCCTAGTGTTCATCTGACATTATAAAATGAGCTATCCAAATGAACATAAACTTTCATGTGATTCTTTGAACTGGATGAACCAAATGAAAGCATTTAATCAAATCCAAGATGGGATGAGGACTCTTGCACTTAAGTTACAAAGTATGTATGTGGATTATACTGCAGCAGCAACTGAAGTGTCCCTCCTTTTCTAGCTACCAGGGATTGAAGTGTAGTGATGTATGCTGCTTTACTGAAAGGAAGACTACACACTGGAATCCAAACTGCTGAGCAATTAAGCCTGAACTCCTACCAGTGGAGTGAAATGACCTATTACAGTGCTATCTACTTCCAGTCTTTGCTTGACTGTTCTCTGCTCTTTGTTTCCGAAGGAGTGAAACAGTCTTCACTACATTATTTTGTATTTCCATATTATAGGACTGTACCCTGAACGTCAAGGATTGAGCAAGTCTAAGTTCATATGGAAGATAAATTAAGAACTTTTTAAACTTATGTTTTTTAAGCTAAATACTGCTAATCTTGAAATTCAGAGCTGTAAGTTAAATTTGTGGAGTGAGCTATGTTGCTTCTATTAAAGGCATGGAAATTTCAGATTTAAATTTCTGGGTGTCATGCTGTAAGCATGCTCCATGATATGCTTGTTCTGGACTTCCATAATGCCAGTGTAAATTATTGCTTGACATGTCTAAATCTATTACTTTACAGCAATGGAACAATAGCTGAAGGAAAAGCTATTCAGAAAAAAATAATTACTGCCCCTCTATTTCCAGTTAGAGAATTTTTATTTTGAGCTTGAACTGATGTATGCTCTGCTCCTACCTACAATCAGATTTAAAGAAACAAACAAATGATCTTTTTCAGATAAACGTCTACTTTGTGTCAGAGAAAATGAGACGTGTCACACTGAAAACAGAAAATGAATCTATATGCTTACCAGAATGGGTAGAGCATTCTGTGTAACCTATGCTCGCTTATTAGTTGTTTTTCTTCTTAAGTTATACTTATAGTATCTATAAGCTTTTACAAAGGTAGATGTAGGTAAGGATTATCATACTTATAATTCAGGAGAAAGCTACGCCTGCAGAATCTGTATTCCACTCATCTATGAACAGAAGCAGAATAAGCAGAGTAAGGGAAGAGCCCTTCACAAGAAGCCACTGTTTACACTTTAAAAACTTTTTGTTTAAAAAATAGAATGCTTCTGTTTATTTTAGTTCTCCTAAAATCTGTTGTTTTGCTGTTATGTGAGGTTTTTTGTTAAGCTCAAATTCCAGGTTAGCACTGATGTTTTTGTTGCTAGTTGACTTGTTTATAACTCCTTTTTCTTCTGTGAGTAAGGCCACAAATTAAACACTGGCTTGCAGTATTAGTACTTTCTTGTTAATTGACTTGACTCGATCCCTTGCAGTGCAAAATTAATGTCTGTGCCACCTCTTTTTTGCAGTTTTAATTGTAGCACAGGGAGGTTTTAAAAAAAAAAAAAAAAAAAAAAATTCCAGACAAACAAACGGGAGCAGCATTGTTCCCAGAAAGCTACTGGAGAAAGTCTTTCAAGAGTGAGGTTCTGTGAAGTGCACTGCTAACCAATGCGCAGAAGGAGAGAGGGGCCCTTTGGAAGAGGCAGGATAGCTTTTGTTCTAGTTCATAAAGAACAGCTGTTCTCCAGAGGTGGTTTCTGATGATGTACCAGTACCTGTTCTTCTCCCTACGTATTGTACTTAAATAATTCTGAAGTAGTCGCTCTTCATGTTGTAAAAAGCGCAGTTGATATAAGGCAGGCTATTTGCAGCAAGGAGGCCCAGCTTAGGCCAGTTGTCACCCCTCTAATGATTTAGGATGCAGCCGCTGTTGGTAGCCTTCCTATGGATCTTCAGCTGCTGCCCTGAAACACCCCTTCGATGGAGGGCAGAGACAAGCTACCTTCTTTTCTCCTGCAAAAGGGGAATGCCTGAGCAAGACAGCTTCTCCTGGACTCCAGAATGCGGACCAGACCAATGGCCCGTAAGGGTTCTGGGAACTGCTGGGTTTTGTTTTTCTTGGTGTAATGCTTTATGAGGAATATATGATCACACAGTATAACAAAGATACAACCCAGAGAATATTTTTAGCAGTACTGACGTGGAATACTAACTTAAAGAAACATGCCATTTCTGTAACATGATCATAATTAATGGTTACAAACCAAATTAAGTCTAAATATTTGAGGAAATTAGCCTGCAAAAGTGGATGCGAAGGAATGAACACATACCAAATTGTTCTGATGAACAGAAATTACCTTCTGAAGTAATGTGAACTTGGGATGACTTTTTACTCTTTGTGTAATGAGGGGAAAATCGTTCATTTTTGCTCTTTAACAGATGCTGCCTTTGAATTGTAACAAGAAGGGGGGAAAACAGATAATGATTTCCAGTGAAGTCTAATTTGTTAAAAGGCACAGTTAAGCTTTGAGATAAACGATTTAGCTTTTAAAACACTGAGAGTAAAGGAATTAAACTCAGTTCTCACCTACTGCCTGTAGGGTAGCTTTTTGACTTCTATAAAAGGGAGCATTGTACATTCAAAAAAATTTGATTTTTATGGTTATGTTCTGTCTCTGAAACTACACTTGTGCAATGACAGCTATTTTGCATCTATTTTAGGGCAGGTTATCTTATTTGATTCTTCTGAGAAGCTAAGCACGTTGCTATAGCTACTGAGCTTGTGGCTCTGGTGAGGTTTTTTCATCAATTTCTAAATGTATTTGTTAAATAAGGCTGGTATAAGGCCTGTGACGTTCTGGTGTCGATTCCACTTGAAGATTTTTTTTTTTCTCTTTTTTTCTTTAATTTCTTTATTTAATTCTAACAGGTACATGGAAACATGTATATACCATTTTTGTGTAAATATGTAGAGATGACAAATGAAAAAATGAATGTGCAGGTTTTCTAAACCACTATTTGTTTCAGAAAGCTCTTGTATTCCTCTTGTTCAGCTTGTGGTTGGGTGTGGATTTCTGGTCTCCAGTACATAGTACTACAGTATGGGATGCTGCTGAACGTGACGGCTGTGTGAACCATATGCTGAAACTCCATTCTTGGAAATGATCTTTTCCTTCTGGTGTACTACATCTAAAACAGATGCACTAGTAAAAGAACTACTGCTAACTATATATTGCAGATATTAGGTACAGGTTTTTAACATGTGTAAAGAGCCCTTTTAAACAAGATTTAGCTTGTCCTCTAATTTGTGAAGGCTGCTACCCATTCTTGAACCTGCCTACAGCAACTGATGAATTCTGTGTTCCCTACAGTTGTGATCCAATTGTTATACTGTCTTTACTAATATCAGGCAACATTACTGAAAATGTAGTATTGGATTTGTCATGAGTGGGTGTGGTTTGGGGTTTTTTTTTTTTCTTCATCCAAAGTCCACTAGAGGTCAAAGTCCTGTATGATCCTTATGACAGGGTTGATGGCTGAGAAACTATACGCTGTAAGGCATCCTGGAGTATGGACATTGGTGAAGTTCATCTGCAGAAGCAAAAGCCTTAGTACAAACCTATTACAATGAGGGCAGGGTAGTGGGTATTTGATGTTAACGGCTTTTTTTCAGGTAGCAGTAATATGCGGTGGAGGGAAAATACCCTGTAAAGTAGCACCGTCACTGGAAAGCCAGTGTATAAAAGGATGAGCTGGATTTGCAAGGATATTTAGGGATTGAAAGATACAGGTAGGTATCCAGTGAGATTTTTCAAGCCACTGATGTAGATTAGGAGTCTAATGCTCATGGACTTAGAGAATGGGGGGCAGCTCTGTATTGGGTCTTTTAGTAAATTCCAGAACCTGTGTATTTGTATCTTTAGATGCTTTGTTACTGTTGTACATTGTGAATGCCTGACAAATTCTTCGGTAGAAGTGGTGGATTTAGAGGCTACTTGCCGAACCCGAGTGTCTGGGATGCAGTGCTTCTGAGCCACTTGGGACAGTGTAAATTTATTCTTTACACAGGTTTTATTCAATTAAGATTAGTGTCCTATTTAGGCTGCAATAGCTAATTCTGTTACAGAATAATTTATTCTGGAGCTCATAACTTTCAGAGAACTATCTATATACAGACATTGTGATCCTGCGTGGATAATACTAGGTATTCCAAGAATAGGAAGAAACTGTGCTGAAGAGATTATAAGAGAATAAAAGTACTGGAGGTTGATACTGCAAACTCCTTTAAAGATTGACTTAAAGACAGGTTCATAATAACCAAATAAACAAATGGTGTTACATTTTTAGCATAATCAATCTACTCACTGTTGTGAAGAAAAATCCCTACTTCAGGAAAATCCCTTGATCATGAAAGCCCTTCCCTCTTAGACAGTCTTTATTTACATAAGGCCAGGGTGTTACCAGTCATCTGTGGAGTGGATGAGGTATAGGTCTGGTGGCTTGGGACCTCTGCCTGCAAAGTGCTGAGCTGGATGTATGACTTGTAAGTTTGGTGCCCTCTATTTCTGTTACTGAAATAGTAACTTCATTTTTAGGGAACTCCCACCAATTCCATACACAGGTACATGGATGTAACCTGTTAGGACATTA
This sequence comes from Phoebastria nigripes, assembly GCA_035582835.1. Lineage (NCBI taxonomy): Eukaryota > Metazoa > Chordata > Aves > Procellariiformes > Diomedeidae > Phoebastria > Phoebastria nigripes. The sequence continues at coordinate 1,000,631 of JAYKAV010003399.1, forward strand.
TCATCGGCAGACAGCTCTTAAGGTAAGCAGTGATCATCCCCTTAAGGGTTTGGATTACCTGCGTATTTCCTTCAATTTTTTGTTGTTGCTTTCCTACAGTTCCTTCTTCGTTGCAGAGTAGTCTTCATTTCTTCTACTCTTATGATCTAAAATATCTTTTTAGAAAAGAGCTAAGAAATAATTATGCATGTAATCTGGGAAATGAACAAATGAATGCAAATCCTAGTGACCTAAGAGATATTTGATAAATTGTAATTGTGAGAATATTTTTTCTGGTAAACAGTCACCTATTTGATTTCTGCCTGCAGCATTTGATTTAAAATGAGTAATCATGCAAAATTTTTGAAGATTTATATCCTAATCTTGGTTTCATGTAAATATCTGATTGTCAAATCATTTACTAAAAAATACCATCATTTAAGATTGTCTCACTGTACTGTTTATGAATATGAGAAATATGTAGTGTCTATATTGTGTGTAAATGTATGCATACAGGTTAAATTCAGTTACATAGACAAATTCCTGTCTCAAAATCTAAAGTATTTCAGTCACTACATTTTAAAGGGATTCAAATTATATTAGTCTGATTAATTGCACCAATATCTTTAAAAATAATATGGACATTTGCATGCATGCATAATCACTTAAGGTGCTTATCCTATAATTTACTGAGTTACTGTGACCTATGTTGTGAGAATTCTTGGCTTATAAAAATCCAACCTTTAATGACTACTGTAAAAAATAATTGTAATTAGAGTTTAATCAGCATATAAAATACAGAAATGTTTAAAACCTTACTTTTGCTTTGTAGCCATCCAGGTGGTGTAGAATTCACTGGAGTGCTGCTGGTAGGTTACATTAGTAGCATTGCAGGAAACTAGTTGTTTCATAGTAAGCAGAATTAAATGGGGAAACATAACTTTTTATTGGCAAAATTTGACTAGGGTACTGAGTCAATTTCTGTAACATTTACTTTTTTTTTTTTTTTCCTTTCCTTTTTTTTTNTTTTTTTTAAATCCCTGTAATAGATAAAACATGCAGAGCAATCATTGATTTGCAGCTGAAGCGCAACCAGCTTTGAGTGAAACATAGAAGCTGTTTAACAGCAGGACTGCTCTGTAGCTTAGGGCAGGAAACAAGGATGCTCTTTCCAGTTGGAACTACTAGAGGTGTAACATGCTGGTGAGGCCTGTCTTGTGATTTCTCAGTTGGCTGATCTGACTAGCAAAGAAGAGATTACTACCTGTTCCAGCAAAAAGAATTACTCATTTAACTCAAGTGAACCAGTGTTGGTGCTTTGATGCTGAAGATTAAGGTTCAGTGCCCACTGGCAGTCATTGGGGGTTGACTACCATTGAGTATATGATGTAGTTGCTGTATAATTATCTATGTTGGGATTTGTTTGTGACGTTAGGCTTGATATGTCTTCTGTTTCAAAACCTGCTGTAGGATCACTGACTGCAAGATAGCTAGCATTTCAGATGAATTGCTGATTATTGCCTTATCCTTCACTTGCATTTAGAAGAAGCTATTTCACAGAATGAGGAGTTACTTTTCTAGTACAAGGTAAATTTCTGGCTCTTATTCACCTTATTCATACAGGGAGATAAGAATGATTTCACTCAGTTAATATACTTATTTGAATATTAAAAATTGTGCTTACCCGCTCTTTTTTTTTTTTTAAGTGGTTGAATACTGTGGTTAGAAAGTAGATAAATGGACATTGGTATATAATGCACCTCTGTTACTGTACTAACAGAAATAAACAGTCAGTTCCTCAATAAAAAAAAGCATTGTTATCTTTCCAGTATCTGATCTCTTCCTCTCTATATATTTTATGCAGAAATGCATAAAAAGTCCCAGGTTGGTTTTAAACTTACAGTATTGAAATGACAGACATGAATTCTGCAAATAATCCTCACAGAGCTACTCTGCCAGTAACCCCGATTCTTTTACAGTGGTGGGAAATCTCTTATTCAGTTGTCTCCCTGATACTATCAGTGACAGTTTTGCATAGAGTGAAGCTGGTATCAGTAGCGGAAACCTATAGCTTTACTTCATGTCCAGATCAGATAACACTGCTTGAAGTATTAGCTTGCTTCAATCACTTTAACAAGACAGTGTCTACATTCTTGCTTTTTGTAAATCTCAAGTTGTTTATATTTGGATCTTCTGGAATGAAAATATCTTGTAAGTGTAAGAACATTATCATTCACTTAAGTTATCTTACTTCCCATTATTTTTTAACTCTTAAACTTTTCCTCTGTACCATTTTGGACATAATTTTTGAGAAGGATTCTCCATGTGTTGACRCCTTATTTCCTTGTAGAGTCCCTTGAAACATGCATATTCAGAACCTCTTTGGAGGACCAAGCCTCTGCTTTGTTCTGCTTGTCAGCAGGGCTTGTGATTTTTCCTGCATTTCCAGTAGAGCTTGAAATTAGTCGTATACTGATGTTCTACTGAAACAAGCATGGGACTCAAAATTAACATGGCTTTTATTTGTAGCTTGTTTTGTGCATGGTCATAATCTATAACATTAGTAGCATACTGCTGCACAGGCTTCTTAAGGCAAGTCTGTATGTTGTTTTTATGGCAAAGCCAGCTGGGTGGCACCGGTTCCTATCTGGAATCTTTGCAAACATGTTTAGCATGGCACTGAGCCTTGTTAATGCAACTTCCTGAGTGCAGCTGAACCCAAGATTTAGTGTGGATTCAGTTACGGCTGTACAGCTTCCAGGTGGCTGGAGCATGGGCAGAGACTGCCCTCCAGAAAACACCATTGATATGAGTGCAGGGGGAATGTAGGAGCTTCGTGTATATATCTCTATGTTCTTTAGAATTGCTTTTTATTAATTTCTCAGTGGTAAATGTAGACATGGGTTTTATGAGAAGAAAATATTTGCAAGAAGGTAAAATTTGGAGCTTTTGATCAGATTTTCCTGCCAATGTCTTTTTAAAAATGGAATGAAATAGAAGTCCCTGCTTTTTTATTGCTGGAATCAACCTATAGTCGACTCCTTCCTTCACTCTTCCTGATACCACACATACAACAGTTGTCAGCCTTTACTATCAGAAGTGCTAGATCTTCCTTGTGGATCATTGGAATATTATGCCAACGCTTTCATTGTCACTGAATGCACCCTAGAAATGTAATTGAAATTCTTCATATTGTCCTGGTGCCTCAGTGTTACAATATAATGGATGAGAGAGGTTTATGCATATGGCAATTGCATGTATTAGTGCTTGCATGAATAGGATGGTTGCATTTAGTGACTGGGCAATAAGTGTATCATACTTTGAAGGGATCATCCACTGGAGAGTTGTAGGGGTTCCACAGTGATATTTTTTTGGATTGAAGATCTAGAACTTGGGAAATTCAAGTGGATCTACTGAAAGATGGAGGGGGCTTAGCAAGAATAAAATAGTCCCTACGAATCTGTGGTCTTTATTTTCCACTTTTGACCATAATTCTCTCTCTTCAAGTACCTAGAGATTCACTGCTACTGATTGCAGAGTCCTACCTGTGTGCACAGGCACCTTCACTGTGTTTCAGGTAAAATATATATTCTGAAAGTCACACAGGAAAATGAGTGATTTCATAGGATTAAGTGTAAGCAGAGCAGTGACCATTGTGTTGACTACAGATTGGGTTTAATAGGTAGTGTTTTATTGTTTAATTGGTGTGACATCTGCTGCCAGTGAAATCTGGTACTTCATCTGGCCATAGCAGAGTTTCAATGACCCGTATTGATTTTGGTTTTTTCTTTTTTTTTTTTCCCCTTCCTCTAACTCAAGATCTCGTTACAGTAAAAGCTGATATGTGTCAAAGAAAATTATAGCAATGGATGCTTCTGGGACTCGCATACCAAGCACATAATTGTTTCTATGCCTCTTTGAAATAGYTGCCTATCTCAAGCTATAATGATACACCAGAGGAACAAATCAAAACCTGGTCAGCTCAGTACCAGAGTTTTTCTCTTAATCAAAAGAATATATCCTTGCTGCAGAGCCAGTTGCTAGCTCCAAGAAAAGCTGGAAAGTGCTGCCTGTCCCTCAGAAGCATTTCCCCGCAGGCATAGTTTTGATGGATGTATGAAGGGAATATCTGCCTTAGGGATGGTAGAGGGAGCTGTGTAACACAGGGCTCCCAAGGGGTTACAAAGCTGTAGGCCATTTAGAAGTGTCGAGGAGAGAGAAAGGAAGGGCAAAGGGAGTCTCTTCTCCTGAGAAGCAGGCTATTGAAGCAAGATGTGGATGCAATTTGCCTTGTGTTTTTCGTATCATCTCAGTACATCCTGGCTATTGCCTCTCAGGATTTTTACCAGGCTGTCTTCTTTCTATCACTGTAAGTCATTAGTGACTTATGATATAGCATCCTTTATAGCCTCTGCGGGCTTAGCTGTAATTTAGATCACTGTACCAATACGCTAATTGGCTGCTTCCTTCTGTTGTCATTTACAGACTCTGTAGGTGTCCTTGCCTTTCCTCCTTCATGAGTTTCATGATTCTACAGTCTTAAAGGCAAATGGTTGTGAGGGCTCTAACATGAATGCCTTGGCTTAGAAATGCCACACATTTTCTTGATGAATTGATCTCTCGCCTAGGTTGTAGAACTGGTCTTTTTGACTGGGTCTGCTGACCATTCAGATCTCATGGGATCTCTGTTGGCCTTCATTGGTTTCCTCTGGGGTAGTTTAAAAAGGAATTTCAGCTCCATTTGATTTGCTGCTATCTCACCTGTCCTGGAGTATCTGAAGCTTGAGGGGCCTCTCAGTTGAGCCCAACTACCTGAGAACATAACTTTATTCATGTCTGAAAGAAAATCTGATTTTAATAGAAAACTAACTAGAAAAATCAGCCAAAAAGGTGCTGTAGCTAATGTACACTCAAGCACAAATGCTGTGGAATAATTAACAGTGTTAGTGCTGGTAATTGTATCTGTATTGTGGTATAACACAAACCCTAGAATCATAGAATCATAGAATCATTTAGGTTGGAAAAGACCCTTCAGATCATCTAGTCCAACCGTAAACCTAACACTGCCAAGTCCACCACTAAACCTTGTCCCTAAGTGCCACATCTACACGTCTTTTAAATACCTCCAAGGGGGGTGACTCAACCACTTCCCTAGCAGCCTGTTCCAATGCTTGACAACCCTTTCAGTGAAGAAATATTTCCTAATATCCAACCTAAACCTCCCCTGGCGCAACTTGAGGCCATTTCCTCTCGTCCTATCGCTTGTTACTTGGGAGAAGAGACCAACACCCACCTCACTACAGCCTCCTTTCAGGTAGCTGTAGAGAGCGATAAGGTCTCCCCTCAGCCTCCTTTTCTCCAGGCTAAAGAACCCCAGTTCCCTCAGCCGCTCCTCATAAGACTTGTGCTCTAGACCCTTCACCAGCTTCGTTGCCCTTCTTTGGACACGCTCCAGCACCTCAATGTCTGTCTTGTGGTGAGGGGCCCAAAACTGAACACAGTCTTCGAGGTGCGGCCTCACCAGTGCCAAGTACAGGGGGACAATCACTTCCCTTGTCCTGCTGGCTGCACTATTTCTGATACAGGCCAGGATGCTATTGGCCTTCTTGGCCACCTGGGCTCATGTTCAGCCGGCTGTCAACCAGCACCCCCAGGTCCTTTTCCGCCAGGCAGCTTTCCAGCCACTCTTCCCCAAGCCTGTAGTGTTGCATGGAGTTGTTATGACCCAAGTGCAGGACCCGGCACCTAGTCTTGTTGAATCTCATACAAGATGCCCTAATCATGGGCTGTGTTGCATTATCTACTGGGCAGGAGGTCACAAGCTATAATTCCCCCTGTTTGTGTAGGTCTGAAATAGACAAGTGGAAATGGAAGTAGTTGTGTTTGGGAGGATTAAAGAATTGCTTACTTGAAAGCATGAAGTCACTACGAGGGTGCTTTTGAAGACTGTGAAACAGTGAAGCATTCGGGGGGATATTCTGCAGTGACGTACTGTTAGAACAGTTTCCTCCATCCTTTAGTATAAGCTTAATAAAYGAATATTGTACATTTGGGTAGGTATATCCATTGCATCAAGACTTAGAGCCAAATAAAACCAAGAGCGATATATGTTCAGCCTTCACCTTTCATGCAGTAGCAGGTGAAATCAACAGCAAGAAAAAACATACTTTAACATCAGAGTTAAGGGTAATGTTTAATTCATGTTCAGATCCTTCAACCTTTAAATTTTCTTGTTTCATTACAATACTTCTTAAACAGACTTAATAAAAACCTTAATTCCCATGATAACCCCTTCAGAGATGTCACAGTGTATCCCAGCTGCAGAGGAAGTTCTGCATAGCATTAATTATGCACTGAAAATACAAAGAAATCACTTGACATTTTTCCCAGATCCATATTGTGTTGTTTTACTTTTCAGGTTTTTATTTTTTTGCATTACCTTTATTGATTCAAAAACTGGGGTTTGAAAACTTGTTCCAGAACTTGCTTTGGGTGTATAGGATTTTCCCCATTCATAGATAATGACCAAAAAAATGGTCATTTACTGTTCCTGAAGATTGTTTAGGGCTATATCTGAAGGACTGTAACTAAACATGACTAATGAGATCATTGGCAATTACTTCCTGTGCTTCCTTTCCTGGAAACAACACAAACAGTAACATTTTGTTTGTCCATTGATTGCATTATTATTAAATAAGTAAATCAAACATGATGTTAGAACATTACTATTTCACAGTATGGTCAGAAGACTATTTGATTTTGTAGTACACTCAGGAGCAAATTATGTTTGGAGTCTGGTGCATACACAGAGCTTTAGCACCATTCATGGCTTGTTAGCTTCTTTACTCTTAATTCTTTCAGGAAAGCGGAAAGTACCATATTTTAAAAAATAATTAGCTACAATAGAAATCAAAGTAAATTTTGTTTCTAACTACTTTTACACAGTTGAGCTAGACCTCTAAGGGTGGTATTCTCATTTTATAAATAAGAGAACTAAGGTACAGAAATAAAAATGAAGTCATAAAGGCAATCAGTAACAGTGCCAGTGATAAAAACTCGCATCATTTGATACAAAGTCCATCCTTCTTCTGCGATTCAGAGGAATTTAGCTGCAAGAAGCTACACTATATTTTTTCTGCGTAGCCTGGAATACTTACAGAAGCAGCAGCAGAATGGAACTTTTCAATTCATTTTCAAATTTTATTTCTCATAGAAAGGAAGTTGTTCTCTTAGGTGTTTTGTAACAAATACAGAACAAAATGTTTCAAAGAAGTAAGAGGGAACCTGTTAACAATTCCCAGCTCCTCCTAAAGCGCAAGCTTGCTCACACTTGCCACATTAAGTCCTGTTCTGAGCAAATAAACAACCCCTAAGTGAGAGCCAGAGATTAACTACATTCTCCTGTGGAGTTTCCAAAGCAGCAACGTCTTTCATGGGAGCAATTTGTCTAAGAAGTTGGCAACATACTCTTTGTCTCRGTGATGTAGATCCTAGTGAGTCCAGAGAGAGAGGATCCTTTGTTGCCTCTATTAATGCTAGAATTATTTTGAATAGACATTGCCCATCTCTCTGTTGGTCTTGATCTCCATCCCTTGCAGCTACAGGCAGTAGTAACCATAAGGGTATTGTGCTGTGGCCAGCATGGAGCAGTATTCACTCTGGGTAGAATTTCCATACAGAAATCTGATAAAAGGATGGCAAGGATGGAAATTGAACTAGAATGTGTTATTTGTGCACTGTAATTGCAAAAATACTTTGGAAATACATACTGTGCTTCGAGACTTGCAAACAGATGTCATTTAAGTTAATTACATATTGGCATATCAGTTAAAAGGTATCAGGAAGGACTCCTCCTGCTTGATGTGTTGGATTAACTATCGTACGCTTCTGTTGCACTAAGGTGAGTTAATTTGGAATGATCAGCTCGGACTTTATGCAGCCTAGGCATGGAATTAACAATGCTGAAACTGCTTGTTATCTCATTTTGCTTTTACATATCTGGCTTTAAAATAAAGCTTCACAACAGCAAATGTTGTATAATGAAAAGCAGGGGGAGCTCTTTCTGTCTTTTACATTTAAAGAGATCAGTATTTGTGCTAGTTCTGAGTAAAAATGTTTACAGTCTCCTGATAAAACTGTAATTAGTAGGGTGTACTAGCTCTTTTCCATGAAGGTATRTAGCTTTGAGATTATCCCATGATGAGTAACTCTTGGCTTTGTAGGTGGATAGGAACGTGGAGTGATGTCGAGGTAAGCCAGTCAGCCTTTAAGAGTGCTTGTCATGTTCCTGTGCTCTGATTCTGCTGGTTAGTAGTAAAAGGAAGTGTTGTTTGTAAGGCAGATCAATAGGGTGAAAAAGCATGTCTGGTTTGGTGATGGAGACTGTATGTGCGAATGCGTGCTGGGATGGGAGGGATAGAGTAAAAGACCAGAATTTTTACACCAAAGTCTCTTCATGTTAGTAGTCACACTAAAATCTCTAAGCCAAAACCCACTGAAGGGATGAGGGGTTGTAATTTCCATTGACTTCAAAGGAATTGCTAATGCCTGATTTCTGTCAGCATTTGACCTCCTGAAAATTCAGAGGAATAAAGCCTAAAGGTGTGGGTCCTTTTTGAAGGCTTTGGAAACTAAAGTGTGTTTTGTCTTAGAATCACTGAATAATTTATGTTGGAAGGGACTTTTGGAGGTCATCTGGTCCAACCCCTGCTCAAAGCAGTGTTTTTAAACCTTTTATGACATCCTTGTAAGACTGGGCATATGTGAGTAGTTTGAAGCTTTGTTAGATTTGACTCAGTCATAAACCATAAACTGTAACCCTTTTAGCTTGAGCTAAACAGTGAGGAAAAACCCCACCTTCAAATACTGAGCACTCACACTCTCCATGGCTAACATACAGTGCTAACTTAAATATGTTTGGTCTTGAAACRCAGCCATAATAGTCAGTATGATAGTTACTATGTATGTAAGTTGTGATTCTTACCATTGCAGATTGACCAGGCAGGGGGCTGTGGCTTTTGGGAACAGAACTTCCAGTGGAAAGGTTTCAGATCACGCACACACGAAGAGAGAAATAGCAAGTAAAATCATTGCAAACTGGTGTGCTAAAACAATTAGGACTTTTTCATGGCATGATAGCTAAAAAGTATTATAAATGTTAAGTAGGCCATTTTTTTACTTTTAATTTAAAAATCTTTATGTTAAGGTCATTAGAAACATGCAAAAGTGTGAGAAGTAGAATCACTCTAAAAATAAAGTAAAAATTGAATAATGATGGATGGAGATGCTAGTTAAATTTAAAAGAAAGAATTGAGATCAGATGCTATTAAAGCTGATATATGCAGAATGCGTGGAGCAAGATGAAATTTGCAGTTCGGAAGATTACTGTAGATCTACTTTATGTAGAACACCTGTCTGCATTTGCAGTTGTATCTACTGCAAAAATTGAAGTGGTCTCTATTTCTAATCACATCATTAATATGTTCAACGGAAGATATGCACAGTAATAATTTCTGCTGTATAGGATAACAAGAGTTGAAGTTTACTAGCTGGGCATAAGTTTTCTGAAAGCTATAGATTTTAATGTTTAAGTGTGTAGAACATTATGAGGCACCTCTGGTCTTTTGCTGGTGAAGATACAGTAAATCCATGGTGACCTTATGGTAATATGAAATTAAGAATGGCAAATGTTGGACAGCTGTGACTCGATATTTGCTTGATATCAATACTATAAATAGTTTGAAGCATATCAAAGGTGGGGTCCAAATTTTTTTTGATACCACTTGGGGCAGCTGGATGAACAAAGGAAGGGAACTTACCTGCATTTTTCACTGGCCTTGCAGTGTAACTTTCAAATACTGGCTGAGGATGCTGTGTTAGCTAGCAAAGACATTTTCTTGATTTCTTSATTTGAGCTCTTCATGGGTTAAACACACCTCCACTGAGTAATTCCTATCTTATGTTTTCCTCATTCGTCAGGGTTTATCTAACCTGACTGGGGGTTAGCAAATGTGACACCCATCTACAAGACGGGCCAGAAGAAGGATCTGGGGAACTACAGGCCTGTAGCTGGTGAAGGGTCTAGAGATCAAGTCCTATGAGGAGCGGCTGAGGGAACTGGGGTTCTTTAGCCTGGAGAGGAGGAGGCTGAGGGGAGACCTTATCGCTCTCTACAGCTACCTGAAAGGAGGTTGTAGCGAGGTGGGTGTTGGTCTCTTCTCCCAAGTAACAAGCGATAGGACAAGAGGAAATGGCCTCAAGTTGCGCCAGGGGAGGTTTAGGTTGGATATTAGGAAATATTTCTTCACTGAAAGGGTTATCAAGCATTAGAATAGGCTGCCCAGGGAAGTGTTGGAGTCACCATCCCTGGAGGTATTTAAAAGACGTGTAGATGTGGCACTTAGGGACAAGGTTTAGTGGTGGACTTGGCAGTGTTAGGTTTACGGTTGGACTAGATGATCTGAAGGGTCTTTTCCAACCTAAATGATTCTATGATTCTAATGTGTTTTCACATGCCAGAGTTTTTGACTGTGTGGCCAAGTGAAAGCGTGTAAGCTGTTGCATGCAAGTTGCTATGCTAAATCTGGCATTCTTTTAAATGTATAGAATGTTTGGGTCTGCATCTCATGTAGTTGCACCATTTTGTATTGAAGAAAAGAATATAAATAGAATACTTAATACTGATTTCCAAATCTGGAGTATTGCAGAAGGATCTTACTTGCAAAAGATCACTTCCTCTGGCAACTGCGTAGTCACCCAATTCATTCATTTAGTGACCAGAAGTACTAGCCACCTTTCTCTTTTGCCATGGTGGGGAGACTAGATTAGAAATAGTGTTTGATTGAAAAAAGTGGTGATCACAAAACTGCAAAGCAGGATGCGTTCCTTCTTATAGTCTGTGGCCAACCTGATACCTTAAACACACCAATTTCAGTTTTCAGAAGATGTTCTGCTCTGCATTTATAGTGCMTGAGGTGGTTAAGTTAGGCATTTGATTGCCCTTGACCTCTTATATGCAGAGAGATAGCCATCTCTTCTAGGGTATTCATAACTTATGCAAACATAGAAAAGGGAACTAATGGCACTTTTAGATAATTATCTTTGCTTAGCATTACTGTCACTTTGTTGTTTATAGGCACAGGTCAGATAGATAGTCCTGTATACGCTCATTCAGATTCTGTAACTGATGGATAGTGCATCTGTTTCCTCTAAATTGGCATGCCAAGATGAGAATGTGAGCAGCTAAATAACTGGAGTCAAGAATAAGCGCTTAGCCCTTGCTTGGGTAATCAATCTCACAGACTCAATAGGAGGCATGCTACGGAAATAGCAGGAAAGAGAATCTGAAAAGATGTGGGATGATTTCTTTAGCGTAAATGTGGTTTCATGTCACTTTATTTCCATGACTCACTGTATCTAATATAAACAATAGAAGACAGAAGAGGACTGACTTTCTGAGGGTGGAATCAAATATGAATAAATTTAACAGGGATTTAAGCTGCAGAGGGCTCTAGTGGAACTTTTTTGGCTTACGTCTGACACTTATCCTGTCATTACTGGCTGAAAAATAAATGTTTCAGCCTTTTTATTTAGCAATGCTAGCAAAAAAACAAAACAAAAACAAAACAAAAAAACCCAACAAACCACCAAAAAACAGAAAAGAAAAGAAAGAAAAAGGGTCATTTTAACCCTCTGTCCCACTGTACATAGTTCTTATTTTATGCTATTCCTGAGGTAAGCTAAGCACCTTTTGGAACAAATAATAAATGTAAACTATATCCCCAGGTAGAGGTAGTAACAGAAGCAAGAGAGACAATGGAGGAGTAAGCAGCAAAAAGCAGGAGTAAGCAGCTTTATTTTARAAGTACAGTCGAGTCATGTTTACCACTGTTGCAGTGCTTTATCCTTGCATCTTTCAAGCTGCCTACTAAAACTGAGGAATTTTGCATTGAGCACATCAACTTGCTTGTCTGGTGACTACATTGCGACAGTGCCTGGAGGCCTCAATTGGGACTAAGACTGTACTGTGCTTGGCACAGTACAAATGAGGAAAATWAAGTCAGTCTTTTCCCAAGAAACTCACTAGAGAAAAATCTAGCTGTGATGACAGTTGTCGTTAGGACTCRGTGGATGCATATGAAACTGAAAAAAGTCAGCTCCTGTTATAAAGAATATAAAGTACAAAATACTCCTATTTCTGTTTTGCAATTGTCTTTATCTGTATCAATGTATGATAGAAGACAGCAGAGCAATCTACTACAGAATATCCACATACAAAGCATGSTTGTTTTATTTGTCTTGCATGTTGATAGTGGTGGTACTTGGATTTGTTTTTATTTATCTGGCACATACTACAGTAAATTCTGCGATGTGTATTTTGTAGGTTTATCTGACCAGGATGGAAGGGCAGGCCCATCGTCTGTGTTTTTTCTTGTTTCTTTCATATCCTTAGCATTTGGTGGGAGAGGGCTTTGCAACTGGAGCATTTTCTGACTGCAGGACTCCATCATTGCAGGCTTTTTTTTTCTAAGTAATTCCTCCTTACATTCTGCTCTGAAATCCCATTGGGTGCCTGCTCAGCAGTGCTTTAACTTCTGAATATTGAAACCAGCAGGTATGGTGAGAACGGAATATTTTAAACAGCAGAAGAGACACTTGGTATAGTGTGTAATATCTGGCGCTCTATATGTTGCACTGGAGAGAAAAGCTCTTTGAGAGTCACTTAGGGTACAACTGTTTATGGAGAAGTGACTAGGACTTCCAGGGTATGCAAAAGCTCTGAAACAGGAGAGTGGTGCCAGGTGCTGGGAAAAAAGGAAACAGAAAGACATCTCTGGATCGGTAACTCTGCTTTTAAGACAAGATGGATGTAATTCTAAATCAAAAAATTTTGCTTGGCAAGGGTGTAAGATGAGAGACATTTATCCAAAGGTAGACATTTTTCAGTAAAGCATCTTATTTTAGTGCCTGTCAGCTGTACAACGTGCAGATCATTATGGTAAATGCTCATCATTTTAGATTAAGTTGTTGGCTGTGATACGCTCGGACTTTGTTATGTTCAAAGGTTTTTGTAACATAGTGTGACTTTCAGTGGAAAAAGAAAAATGCAGTAGAAACTGCATGAGCATATCAAATAGGTTTGTGTAGGTCAAGGAAGCAGAAAGTAGGGTGATTCTGGGCTAAAATATGATAGCTTCTTGTCAAGTCCCTGAATTAATGCTTTACTGGCAAGCAGGCATGCGTGCATGTGTAGGGGTGTATGGGAAAAGAGTGAAATAGATTACAGTCCAGAAATCGGATTCTTGAGCAAGGTGTTTTTCTTTTTCTTGGATGGGAGAAATAGCTGAGTAGTATCTTTTCTATGAAGTCAAAAGAGGCCACCTTTGACATAAGGTCTCTATGGGGAACAGTACAGAACGTGATACAGAAAATAATGGGAATGTTTTTTAAGGGGTCTGTTTCTTTTTCTTAGGAGGGCTATTGAAATAGAAACACCCCCCCTGAGCATAGCAAAAAGCAAATTCAACCTAGTTATGTTACTGATACTCTTCTTCTGAAACGCCTTTCTCCGCTGTCTAACAAGCAGGAAAAGAAATGCCAATTCTGCCAGTAAGATTGTTTCCTTGCTATGCTTCATTTCTTTGCATATTTAATTCACTCTGAACCTTAAAATGGCTTTCTGGTGTTTGTCTTGGTGGCCTCTTGTTGCTTTATTTGCTTTTGAATTGATTTGCAAGCTTTCACTCGCTTCCTTTTTGCATGAAGATCTGTGGGGATAAGGGGATTGTATCTCTTCCTCTCTGTCCTCTGCTGCCTTGCTTCCTTTCCTTCCTCTCCAAAGCATTTTTCATGCAACATTGAGCTCATCAGCTGGGTTTTTTAATACTCCAAATGGAGGAGTTCTGTAATGGGAGTTGGGAAGCAATACTGTAATACAGTTGGCCTGTATGACTAATCAGTTAGATAAAGAATTCAGGCTGCAGAATAGCAGAGCCTTCATGCTTGATTGATGATAACAGCAGCCAACTGACTTACTGCCCTTACTGCTAGCATCCCCCACACTATTAGAGAGGATTTCCAGCATAGTACAATAGATTTGTCCTAGTAAGCATAATGCTGGGGTTTGTAGCGCATGACATCAAAAACAAAAGAAAAGCGGGTCAAAATGGATGATTCCCTGAATATACTTAGAAAAGCAGGAGTGGAAGAGTCTGGAACTAATGCTTGCTTGTCTCCTACCTGCATACCTCCTACCAAAAGAAGTGGATTAGTCTCTGTACTCAGCACAGCGTAAAGAATGTCTCTTATTCCTAATGACCTTTACCATGGAGCTTGTTTTTCTTTGGCAAATCTCCCAGAGCATAGGCAGGGCTGATTTCTTTGGCTAGTACAAGTTATTCTCTTTGAGTCAGGGCTTATGGAACTGGCATTATACATAAGCACAGAATATATGGAGTGAAATAAAATCTCTTTTATGGAACCCATAAGAAAGGAGGAAGAGATACACTTGTTTAATATAAATGCATCTTAATTTCTTTTGTCTTACAAGCTGTAAATAGCTCTCAGAAAATCTTATTTGTTGTGGGTTTGGGGTTTTTTGTGTGTCTAGTGATGTAAACTTATGGCACTATCCACAAAGCCGTAAATCATACTGTTATACTGAAGCTACAAAGAAGAACAAGTTGAGGTGGGAGAACTTTCTGTTGCAAAGAGAAAGATGGAGGTTTTCCTGGATGAAGTCAAAATCTGTTTATGAATCTCAGGAGAGCGATTCCACTTTCCTGTTTTATAGGAGAGTAAGGAGCCAAGAATATGGATGTTTCTAACACRTACACATAGTAATACATTTTATGGACACTGTGAACTTATCAGGTGTCAGGTGTTAGCAGATTGATTGCATTCTGTATCATTGCAGAAACCTCGCTGTATTTTTTTTCTTTTTAAATATCATTGTGACCATTGTTCTCATTACACCCACTAAAAGAGACGCAAAAGGCACCTAGAATAATGTCTATAAACTGGATACTTGATTTAGATTGATGTAGACGTTGTTTGGAGCAGAACTCCACTGAGTGCATAAACTAATATTTAAGATATTTCTATAATCAGACTTCAGTTGCTGGATTGAGATATGTACTTTGATTTATTATCTATACAAAGAAATTGCCTAAACTGTAAATAGCTGGTGATGCTTTCTGTCCAGAATTTGAGCTTTGTGTTTGACTTAGTACTTGAGAAAGAAGTATTAAGCTACAGTACTGATTTTGAGTTGAAGTTAAATGCTGAAAATTCATTGTGAAGTTGTTAACAGCAGGGAGCTTCTTTTGTGAAGAACTAAATCAGAAGCTTTCAAATCATTTAGTACTGACAGACTAAATGACCTCAGCAAATGATTAAGTTTTTGTTCTGTCACTGATTCATCAATAGTTGTTCTTCCTTTCTGGGTCCATTATTCATAACAAAAAGATTTCAGTATAAGAGAGAACTTCACCTTTTACAATTAGCCTTCTCTTCCTGCTTGCTTCATTCCCTGTTGCCACAATCTAAGCCACAGAAACACAATTACAGTATTGAATGACTGGAATTTATGAGACAATTTAGTTTTGGGAAGTGAATTTGTTGTTTGTGGTGTAGGGACCTGAGTGGCTGAAAGCTAGATACCTGTGGCATGAATGATAGACAAACCTTCTCAAGCGACTTTGCTAATGGGAAGATTGCCAGTTGTGATGCACTGCATGTTGTCTGACAATGGTTAYTCATTCTTAACAGTTTACCTTTTGATCTACATGCCACGTGAACTTAACATCCAACATATCACAGAAATGAAAATCAGGCACTGTGTGTTAACCTTTAGCTGAATCTAACAACCATTTTGATGCTGTCATAAAACTGCAAATTCTTGCGTAGCTTAAAATATACCAGATTGCATCTCTTAAGCTGTTATGTTAATGCTCTGTATTTATGTATGTGCAGTACCTAAAAGATGCGAAGTTCTCAAATGGAAAATAAAGAGTCTACAATATCTACTCTGAAATGCATCTGCAGCATCTATTTATAAGTGAGGTTTGAACTGATGAACTTGCCTTATGCTGTGCCTTCCAAACAGGTGCCAGAGATAGTCAGTCCAGTTATGGAGATATCATAAATCTGGTGCAGCTTGAGATGCTGTATATTCAGTGTTCGTCTAAGTCAGTAGTACTCAATGGCACATCATGGCGGGGAAAAAATCCTAGATTTAATGCCTGGATGGAGCAAGGGATGTTCTGGATATATGACCACTATGAAGATGGAATTTAAGCCATTTTGTCCAATGGAAGCAATTACGCAATCTACTTAATACTAATTTTTTGTATTTTTCAGGCTAGGCATGTCTTATAGACAGCTCTGAATGGCAAATTAGTTTTACTTTAGTCTTTTGTGATTGACTTGGTCTCCTGGGGCTATAAATCAAAACAATTGACGTTTAGCTTGTTTAAAGTTCAATCATGCCCAAGCTTTTGGCTCTGATGAGCATTTTAGCTGTAGAGCTCTGCACCAATGGGGAACAGATGAGGCAAGAAACATTTTGTCATTTTCATTTTTCCTTGGGGAAAATAAGCTGGGGAAAGTATTGTAATCCTCCAATGATTTGGTGAAATGGATGGTTGGTACAGAACCTGAAAACAGTCTGGAACAAGAAATCTCCTCTAACCAAAATGTTACTGAGTTAGTTCTGGTGATCTATGGAAAGTAAAGGGAGGAAAAAAGGGACGCAGAACAAGAATTGTGCTGGTTGGAAAAAGCAGTAACACTTCAAAAACTCATAATGAAGCATTATTGTGTGTTAACAGTGGTACTTGCAGTGTTTTGAGTGAACAGTGTTCCAGCATCCGCCAGGAACCAGGTCTTGTCCTACTGATCTCAGAGCAACGTGTCCCTCTGCAGGAGTGGATTAATTTCCCATTTATGTTTACTTGCTGTAATTCCATATGGGGAAATGTGCAAACATGGGCAATGTCCTTGGGAAAACGCAGGAAGGATGCAGGAGAGGGGAAATAAGAGGGACTATAGTATGCTTGAGATTGTGTAAGAACTATTAAGGAGCTGTGATAGGTAGAAGTCATGCCTGTTTACAGTTCCTGCACCTGAAGGAAAAAAATATAGTCTTAAGCTATTGCAGAGCGGTTCAACCAATAAATAGATAAATTTTTCTGTTATACTTACAATGTGTATTTCATATTTTCCCTTGTACTTCCACTTGTAGAGATTTTTAAAAATCTTTGCTTGGATCTCTTCACTTTAATCTTCAGAGAAATCTTAGAAACCTCAAAGCCACTCCTTCCTGGTTAGTCCAGACACAGGTTGTTCTGCCAATGTCTTACTTCCTGACTCAAGCAAAGTTATCAGTTCTGGGTATTAAGACTTCACTATTGGATTAGAGTGGACTTGCACCATTTTTGGCACTGAAAAGCATTTTATCCAGTAGAATGATTAGAAGGAGACACAAACGCATCTGTCCTTTGTCTGAGGACTTTAATTCCTTTATTTCTTCTAGGGGATGTCTTCATATTATTGTCTCACAGTCCAGTATTTCACAAGCCACTTTGATCTCTTTGCCTTACATGTTTCTTAGCAGTGATGGGACATTTACTTTTTATATCAGGTAGCGCTTATTTACCTGTATCAATTTCTCTTTTCTTAGCATCTGTCTATTTCTATTCCATAATCACAACCTATTTTTAATATTCAGAATTCAAGCTGGTCTGGATTTGATGAGATACGTGAGCCGTAAGATTCATGCATCGTATGTAATTTGTTAATGATTCAAAACTTGCCTTTCCAAATATATTTTTAATTTTTACTCAGTGTTAGTGTTTCTTTAAACATTCTCTTGGAAAAATTGTTTGCCTGAATACTTAAGGAAGTGGAAATAGCATGAAAACTACTGAGAACAATTAAATTGCATAAATAGAGTTACATAAAATATTTTGAGGCAATTACTCTAAACCTGCTGTAATTATAAGGCTAAAAAGCACAATACAAGTTCTGCTGACACTCTAAGTCCATTTCTCAAAGGAGGGTAGTTTCAAAGCACCCAGATTTACTGGGCTGCTCGGTGGAACCTACTTCAAGGCACTAATCGATTAAACCTATGCTGTTTAATATTAAACAGCATTCGTTCTGTCCTAACCTGGTTTTGCTTTTCTGTCTGCTCATGAGTGGCAGAATTTTATAGAGAAAGAGAGTAATATGAATTTTATGGAGACAGTCCTTCAGTTGAGCTAAATGGGTACTGAATTAAATAACAGAAAATCTTACTTTGCTTCTTCAGCAGGGTGGGGGCTTGGGATATGAACCCTATGGAATAATGCCCATCATTAACTAAAAATATTAAAACCAAGACATAGTTTTATATTCTGTTGTTTTTCCTCTATCTTAATCCTCTAATGGACATTTTGGTGGCTAAGACTAGTATCTCCTAGCTGTCCAATGATTTTCCCATATGGACTCTAAGGTCAGACCTATTTGAAAATGTCAGGTTATTTGGCGTATATGTATTCAGTGTATTTTCTACAGCATCAAGAACAGTTCATCGTACATGAATGTTTAATAGAAAAGTAATAATAAAAATCCTCTAGTGATGTGCATTGATATTACTAGCAGAGGGACTAGTTTTTCTTTATCCTGGCAGGCACCAGCCATCCTAGAATATTGTTTGGATCTGCCAGGAGAGGGCATGTGTTATCCAGAGCAGGCAATGTCTCCCACTGCTGTCCTGCCCGCTGCCRTACACCACTGGGTAACTCCAGAGCTGGAGCAGTTTCAGGCACTAGCCCAAAGAAAGGCTGGACATTCTTCCAGTTTCTAAGGTAGGTTGCTTGCTCTTACGGGCTGACATTCTTCATGGCAGTTTGCCCAAAAAATGTTGAGTGACCACCATAAAAGAGAAGCCTTAAGATTAGCTGCGAGAGTTTTTAATCTTGATCCTGCTCTATCTTAACAGGGTTCCTGGCAGATCTAATTTCATTTGTGTTGTGTGGGGTTAATGACTTGACAGGTACAGGGATATTAATAAATAATTCTTAATTAGAAGGTGTATTGAATTGCTAAATGAGGAGACAATATCTCTTTATGACAATATTGTGCGTAACACAGCTAGCCTACCAAATGAAAAGGGATAAAATAATAATTTGCACAGTCAGATGTTTTGAAGCCACAGAGGCAGGTAACAAGATTTGAACATCATTGATTCATCTGTGRGTGGAACCCGAGTACAGGCAGAGATCAGCAAAATAACCCGCTGGTGTGTCAATTAAATCTCTCTAGTAAACAATCCAAACAAGTGAAATTCTGCTTTAGGCTTTGCTGCCTGTTTCTATAGCAGTAGCTTATTCACTACTAGACAATTCTAGTAGTTAAATAGTATTTGGGTTTTTTTGTATCTTCAAAGTACTGTCTACCAAACAAGATTTTGCAAGGACTGTTGCATTAAATTTCTGAATTATCCCAATGTTAGAGAGTCAGAATAAACAGTTAGCAAGCAAAGTTTTAAATGACAGGCAAAAATGGAAGAGAAGTTCATAGTTTTCAAACATTTACCTGCTTGGACCACTATATCTTGGACGCTGCCTAAAATGGATATATATTGCATATATTGAAAAAACAGGTGATTTAGTACACAAAAATCACGATGTGATTTTTTTTTTAATCTCCCTTCAGTCTTTTTTTTTTTTTTTTTTTTTTTTAAATAGGTACGAAGATTTGAAATCGTTACTGAATGCCCCAAAAAGTGCTAAGTGAATTTTATGGGGGTTTTTTGTTGTTTGGTTTTTTTTTTTTTGTAGCACCTCTGATGCCTAGTCACGGACCAGTACTGCATTTAGGTCTTAGAGACAGGGATTTATAATGGTCTGTTTAATATTTTGAAGTTACCACAAAGGCTAGGAGTTGAGATCCAAACTTAATCTCTCTGTGTCAGCTTAATTAAACTTGGTTCTTCTGTATTTACAGAAGCAGAAGGACTCAGTTCAATATAGAGACATGTTACAGGGGAGCGCCTTAGATGAGTTTCATCCATGGTGAAGTGTACAGCAGTCAGGGATATGTTTAGAACTTTGTTTCTATTGCCTTATGAAAGTCCCAGGTGGTGCCTGAGATTGCAGTGCACCAATTTCTTTCTTGTCCTGGAGAACATCCAGAACAAATTATCAGAAGTTAGTTGCAGGCAAAACAGACAACTTTAGAAGACCCATCTGAAGTGCAAAATACTGTAAAAAATAAATAAAAATAAAAAGTAGTTTTAGATTACATCACATTAAAATGTAGGACCATATGGCTTAGCTCTATTTAGCTTACTAAAAATAGAGTTTACTCCAAAATGTGCCTCAAGTTTCTCTTCGAAAACTCTGCTTCTCAGGTTGTCATGGGAGCTTATGACACAATACCGAGAAGAAGATTAAGAAGAAAAAAAGAGGGAGCTCTGGGCTCAATGTTGTTGTGGTGGAATGGAGGAAGGATAAATCCGAAGTCACTTTGCCAATTTCTCCGTGAGAAAACTAGTATAATGCAGTAGAGGAAATATGCAGAAGACTAATACCTTCCATACTCAAGCGTTCAGAAGCATCCCCCAAATTTGTAATTTGCAATCCATTGTGGATTGTATAATTCCCTGCCTTTCCTTGCAAAAGAGATCTTTTGACTGAAAGATTCCACGTTCAGGGATCTGTCGGCAAACCACTGTATTGCACCGCATGTTGCAAGGAGTTCACGAAACTCTTCCTATGCAGTTCTGTAGTATTTGGGCTGTACTATAGATGCTTCTGCTGTAGTAGAACATCTAGATTCATTATCCAGGATAGCAGCCTACATTCCTTCTGTGTGTAATATTATCCTGAGAAAGTACTACTGTAAGTTTGTCTGTGTTCGTACTTTTCCTTGGCATCAGCTATTGCCCACTGTTAGAGAGTAGGAGTCCAGAGTCCTGGAATAGCTGAAATATTTAAGGCCAGTCTTATACTTCAGTAGACTTGCACTGATGTTGAATTTGTTCCAGCTTCTACATATTTTTAGATATAGTAGCATGAAATTTCACACCCCCCAAACCGTGGCTTCAGGGCAGTAGCGCTCATGTGGCCAGTTTTCCCAGCTCCAATAGGACTAATGGCGTGAGTACAGGGTGCAATTCTGCATCCATTCTTTTCTCATTATTTAATAAAATATGTCTATACATTCATTTATAAATTTCAAGTACAAAGGGGAATAGTTCTCTGTGTAATGAGAATCTTCASTAGTACCCGTTGTCTTGGGCAGTATGTGTATCAATAAAGAGTGGAGAAATTTAAGTCTAAGGGCTGCTGATGGTGAGCGATTCTGAGTAAATTGGTATAATAAACTGAAAGGAAAACACGGCACTTAGAATGACATTTTTAGCTTTGTTCATGTGTTTCTGGATAAAGAGGACTTCTTTAATGATCTGATTTCTTTCTCAATTGGACTCAGAAGGATTGTTTTACATAGAGAAGGAATAATGTGAAGGTTACACAACTTTACAGTAGATGTAAAAACTTAGTAGAGCTATGGCAGGGGAATGAAACTTCAGGGTTATGACTGGGTAACTTATATTACTAGGTATGATTCAAGATGAGCACTGTACCCAGTTTACCTCATTTGATTTAGCTGCATCCTCTTTAATGAAATGGAAACATAAAATGATCAGGTATTTACTTGGGGACATTTTTCTCTAAATCRTGAAAAAGTATTCCTCTACCCCCTAAAATTAGTTTCATTATTTCCATTTAACTGTGATTTTAAAAAGTCCCACGGTTTCAGATACAGCTTGACAGTTTTGGTTGCTTTTATTTTACTCCAACGTTCCACTTCCGTAACTGAGAGAGTGACTGTATCTGATCCTACCTTTAGTAACAGCTGTCGTGATTGTGTACGTGGGTAGCTGTTTATCACTGCTGTTGTTTCCATCAAACCCTTATGTGTACGTTGGACACACATACACACCAAAAAAGGGTCATTTTTATTGAGACTTATTGCAAAGTAGTTTTATAACGTGAAGTACTGGTGGTATATCAAAAGAGGGGAAATACTGTGGCTGACTTAATTGTGAAGAGCAACACACCAGATCATTCTTCATAAATTCACTCTATGGTGAGTTTTATTATTGCTTCAGTGTGCTTTCAAGATAGGAATGAAACTGCTCTGTCACTTTTTTTAAAAAACAGTCAAACCTCAGACCAAAAAAACCTGAAGGAATGCTGCTCCCCCACCCCCCATCCCAAAACAAACCCCAACAAAAAAACCCTCACAACCCGAAAAATGCCTGTTTCTGTACTGGATAAAGTATTTGATCTAGTTCTATGCTGCTATGTTACATTGTTCCAATAAACAAAATCTTCATCTTTTTCTACTATTCTCAGTTTTCCACATTTAGCCTGGATAGTTTCTGCAGTCAAATTCTTTTATAGCCAATTAAGGTTGTCTAATTTTACAGCAGAATGAGTTGATGTGATCTTTTTCATTTCTGTGATACAAAAAATCATTGGAGTTAGTGTATTAATTAAAAAGAATACTATATACATTGAAGTGAAATAGCTGAGTTAGATAAGTAGAAACTGCATGAAAAAACCTGTTCCTCGTCTAAAATTACGTGAGATTTCAGCAGTACCGTTACAATTTGAAGCATACTCATCAATGCGTGTAAGCCTGTATGTTTATCTGCCATAGTTACGCTAAAAATGAAGAAGTTAAAAATCTTCAGATTCAGTTTCATTGCCCAGCCAGTGCATGCAGCAGGCCTAGTTACTGCTTCAGTCTCTTGGCACTCACATGCATTGAAACTACAGTTAATGAGGACTATAGTTACTAAATTTTCACAGAGGCTCTGAAAATGACTTCAAAGATGTTTGAACACACCAATTTGTGTGTGCAGGAAATCATAAATGCATGTGGAAGTATGTACTGTTATCTACAGGTTTGAATTTTAATGGCATTTTGTCGGTTCCCTTTTGAGCGATCCCATTCTCAGGAGTCAGCATGGTGATCAAAGAATAGGAATATGGATATGAAAGTAAAAATTTATTTCTAATCCCAGGTTTTGCTGTGCATTTTACCTTGGATACATTATGGTGTGTCTCCAATAGCAATTACTGGTGATAGCTTTACTTCCCTTGGAAAATACATTGAAGTCTCAAGTTGAAAAAGCTCTATAAATGTAAAATATTTGCATTATGTTGTTAATGGTGGTTTTTCATTAAGTTCTTACTGATGAATGGAATTATAAAAATTTCTTCTGCTTTTCGTATATTCAGCATACTTGTTTTTTCAACATCAGACAGTATTTTGAGTTTTCTTAGGGATTTGAAACTTTAGAGCTGACTTTTCTGACAGCAGCCTGTGCAGGTTGCGAAGAGGACTGTGACAAAAAATTCTGTGAGTTAATTATCTTTCCAAATTGTCAGTTTGGAATGTAGCAAGATGTCAGATCACTTTACTTGGTCTTTTTGCTTCTGGCGTAACTGACTGATAGATTTCAGAAAGAGGTTAAAAGGGGTTAATATATTTCATGCTTTCAGTTCAATAGTGCTGGAATCTGGAGATGCTGTTTGCCATTGTATACAGCCTGCTCTATAATACAGTTTTCTTTCTTCTTTTCCTTAACATTTTGGGAGAGGGGTGGATGCCACCCTTTTGACATGTATGAATAAACGTTACTGCACATTCTTCAAATTCCTCTTCTTAGTCTTTCACAAGTATGGACTTAGGTGCAGCTGAGAAATGAAGATGTAAAAAGAAATGCTAGGATTCTGTGTTTGTGGTGTCTCCATTATATCCAGATTACATATACATATAAATTAATATATTTAATTATATATACTCATTACAACAGCCTGAAACTGAGTTCACAGTCAGAGTTAGTCTAAATATTTGCATGATTATGTCATTACAGATATGAAGGACCAAGCATCCTCCTGACATTTGTGCTTTGAATTACTTTGAAAAGTGTCAATAACTGCAGCCTATTAAAAGGGTGGGCTTTTGATAGCAGACCACTGCTTTTATAGATCTCTTTTTCAGCGGCTAAAACATTTGTTTAGGATTTGAAGGTTCATGTGGTATTGCAGCTGACAGACACAAACTCTGTGCAATCCATGTGCAGCAAGGAACACGCCTGCTTTTTTTGTATGTGCTGCATGGTGAATGTGTATAAATAAGGAACATGGCTTTTTTAATTTCAATTGCTGACTAGTATGTGCTCATCAGTTTCTAAACAGTACGTGCTCCTTCTGTAATTTATTCACAATATTAATGAAAAAAACGGATAACCCAATCAAAGCATGGATAGCAAAACAGGAGATACAGGTTTGTAAGAAGGGGAAGAATGGATGGAGTTCAGGGCAGTAATTTAAGAACTGAAAGACCTAGAAAAAGGAAAGAAGAATATAGGAAGATCTGGGAAGACCTATAAGGAAGCTTATAGTCTTCCTACAAGTTTTCTACGTTACTTGGTTTTCTGTTTTACTTTAGAAGAGTTAGGACTAACTCCTCAACAATCAGTGGGGATTTAGGTACCTAAAGAACTTGGTGAACTTGGGTCTGAGTTTCTCTGTTTCATCTCCCAGTCTGCAGAACAATGCTAGTAGCACTGCACTGCCTCAGAGGCAACACGCATCCTGTTGTGAGGATAGCCATAATTACAGATCACAAGGCAGTTTTTTGAGGAATGGTAGCCAAGTAAGTGGGTTTCTTGATTTGGAAAAGCAATTATGACCTCACTATTGTGACTGCTTTGAAAATCACCTGTCAAAGATATAGGGATATCACATTAATTGCTATTATAAGAATCACAATACTTACTTGTCAAAGCAGTATATTAAGCCTGATATGACTTGCTTATGCCTTAAATTCTCGATTGACCCAGTTAACCTAATTAGTCATGTTTGAAGGTGGACAAAAACATGGGAGTCGTACAGAATTGAAGTATACCCTATAACATCCTGCTAGCTTAAATACAATCAGAATAATGCATGTTTTCTACGAAGAATTTAAGTATCAAATCCATTTAAAGTCTTGGCAGAGCACTGCGTCCAGCAGCATGGCCATTACTGTGATTCCATTCAGCTTAATATATGCAAACCAGACAGTTTCAGTAAATTGCAGCAATAAAACTTTTGTTCCAGTGGCCAAGTTAATAATTTGGCTCTTCATTGGAATGACTGTGTGTTTCCATGACAATTGGATGGCTTTATGATCGACACACATACAATTAAAATCTGCCCTTCAAAACTGTAAATTGCAGAGACCTAATGAAAGCTCAGTCATATTCTTAAACAACCCTTCATGAAAAAAATGTTAGATTGTGACTTCCACCAGAAAAGGTATTACAATTTGTAGGTCTCAACACCAGTGAACACAGCAGAGTAATATGAAGATTTATTGTGGCCTTAGCCTTAGATTTTGATCCCACCTAAATGTGAACTTTTATTCTCTTATTGACTTAAACCTCTGTGGGTTTGGTGATTTCTTTTAATTAACATCTAGAGTGAAATGATGTAGTTCTTGGACAATCTAATTTCCTGTTGCCTTCATATAGAGCGTGATTAACAGTTGGTGAGACTGTTAGGTTTTTTAATAATAAGGTTATGCATATACCAACTCTAAGAAAATACATGCTATAGCTTTACCGAAATTTACAAAAATTTATGGACATTTTTGTGGACAATTAAATTTTATTTAATAACATAAAATTCATTTTATGTTATTAAAACTCTGGTACTATTAATCAAAGTATGTTAGTAGCAGGGTTTCAGTGGAGAGTATATTTGCTTCTGTGCTTTCTTTTAGTGTCTGGGTGGCCTCTGGACACATGGGAAAGTCCATCTCCCTTTCTAAGGGAACAAAAAAGGAAGTCTTAGATGAGACCTAGAGGGAATAGCAGCTTGTTCTATTTTATCGTGGAGATGTATTAGCATTATATGAGCAGCTTAATATATAGTAGCTTTGCACATTTTTCTTCAGTCTACTCAGGGTGATTACATTTTTTTGACATCAAGTAAAATATTATTTGTTCGTTCATTACAATTATTCTAGCAAGTTGCAGACAAGTATATTTTTGTGCAGTTTTGCAAGGCTGATATGGTGTCATTTTATCTGATACTATATTCATAGGATCCATTTCATTTCTGTATGTTTTGAGATCTGAGAAGCACCTACAACCTGTGACACTGTTGTGACTGGAAATCAAAATATCTTGCTGGTTTCCAAGGTATTTGTATGAAATATATTTTCTTTTTCTAATAAATAACTAGTCAAGCTGAGGTTTTTTGAGACCAGTATTTTTGGCCTCATCAATCCTTTGCTGCATTTTCGATGCCACAGAAACCAGAGACATCACTGAATCATTCAGGAGGAATAATATAATGAGAGAGGAGAAAATTAGCATCTGAACATTCATGGTTTGCCTCAGCCTTCTAATGATGGAGTCAGACTGGAAGCTGGCTTGCAAAGTCCCACAGAATTGTCGTGACTGTAGTATTTGCAGTTGCTTAGCTGCTTACATTAAAAGGCATGCGTTCAGATTAAAAGAACAGATGTGCAGCCATATTCTGTCTCTTAAATCTGAAGATTATAAATATTTAATGCAAATAAGACTTGTGTGATAATTATTGCCTCTGTATTTTTGACGGTTAGGCCCGTTCATCAGTTTTATCACACTTGGTGCTTGTTAAGAGGACACTGTCCAGGCTGGCAGAACTAAAATTAGATCTGCCAGCTTTTTTACTGCTTTGTGGTTTCCCATGTCATCTTATGCCCCATTCTGCCTGCTCCATTCCTGTGAGCTTGAACTGTAATGAGCAGTGTGCTTTGAGAAAAAGGTTCTGTAAGGCACGATATCTCAATTACATCTGAGACCAGAGAGATCAAGAGTGCAGCATGGTGTATCCACACTTTCAAATGCTATGCCACTGTTAGTTTCTCTGACCTTTTTTGTTCTCATTTTATTTCTCTTTGTTGTGGGAGCAAAAGGAGAAAGGTTATGTGGTACTGAAAAACTGATTTAACAGGTATATCAAATGTATGCTGATAAATATATAAATTGTAAAAGCAATGCGGTTCCACACTTACGAATCTTACCAGGAATGTGTATTAATCCTACTATCAACATGAATAGTAGGAACTATAGCATGGTGCAAATGTATGTGAATTGTTTACCTGTTTATTTCTGTCCTATTAATTACCTATTCCCTTTCCTGACCAAGTACTAGCTCTGTAGGACAGACTCAGTGTGTGCTTTCTTCACAGTTAACCTTATTTTCCTTGTTTCCCTGCTTGCATGTATTTTTTTCTCCTTGTTTTTCCTCTGCCTAGCCACAAAGAAAGTTCTCTGAAGTCATTAAATCAGGTATCAAAAATATTAATTAATATTAATTAGTCCATTGCTACTTCATACCTTCTAATATTTATCTAGGCGAGTTATCACAGCAGCCACATGAAACGCATACCCTGAGAGGGATAAATACAATGATTCGTGCATGCTGACAGTTCTCTGCTTTTAGCTCCAAATGCACTTTGGCACACGCTTCCATTGCCAGTTCACACTTGGCGCTGCTGCTTCTGTTTACAGTGGAAATGTGGGTCTCTTGAGCGCCTTTCCTTGCCAGTGTTTCTGTGTTCTTCCCACTCACAAATTTATTTTGGTGTCAGCATGTTTCATTGCTGGGCTTTCTAGCATGCGCTGTACTCTTCAGTACTACCACTGCTGTATTTAGTTGTTTAATTTGGCCTTTCAAAGACATCTTTAGTCTCTTGTTTGTGTCTCCACTAGTAACAAAATGCAGTGTTTGGGACTCTGAGGTCAAGCTGTCACTGAACTAGATTAACCAGTTTACTGTAACTGCCAAATTTCTAGTGATCTGAGTCTGCAGGTTTTAAAAAACAGGCAACTATTGAAAMAAATCTACTTTTTTTTTTTTTTTGCTTTTTTTTTTTCAATAGTGGCTTGTTGTAGTCTCAGAATCCTAACACACTTTCTTGTTTAGGTTTTCTCTAGCGCATCACCCCCCATATTTCTTAGAAAAAGCAACAAGAAGTTGCTTGAAATTAGCAAGATGTCAGAGTTTTAGGAATATGATTTAGTTTAATCTTCCTTCATTGCCCTTAAAGATAAATATAAACCATGTGGGTCTAAGAAATTGTTTCAACTTCTTTACAGTAGGATTGTAATAACTTTTCTATATCAGAAGAGCTACAGTAATACATGAAAAAGAGATGAGAGCAGTCACCATAAAAAAAGGAAACAGTATGGCAGAGCAAATAATTTTGCTTCAGAAGTGTCTGGATAACCAAATTCCTACTGCTTTCACATTTTAATTCTTTTAAAAGAGGCTGAACTCCTTTTTAGTGTCTAAAGACCAGATTAAACCCAATAAACTGTTATGGTTCTACGGTCCTTAAACTTATGAACTGAAAGCACTAGGAAACAAGCTATGTTAATAAATATATGTATTTACCATGCTTCAATTAACATAAGATTATAGGTACTTACATAACCTTTTTGCTAATGTGGTAACACATACTTCTGGAAGCTAATATTGCACATTTTAGCTGCTCTTTTTTGTCCTGGGAATTGAAAAAACTTTCAATTTATTCAAGTATTTGAATAAGTTGGTGTGTCTATAAATAGCCTAAGTAACATGACTGCCTGGTAGCCTGAGTGTGTTAAAACGAAGCATACAGTTTGTAAGAGTTCTGGGACTTGGAATACAAATAGTTGCCGTATTTCCTTCTTCAGTAAGCTATCTCTGATTTGTGTGCAAATTCCCAATTTGCCAGGAAAGGTTACTAAGCTCTGATCTATAATAACTACAAGTGATTGATTTCTTCTATCCTTAGATATTCTTCCTAGCCATCTCTTTTACATTCACAGAGCAACGAGTTTGGGCGCTATTTATATCTTTCCCTGGCAATTGCTTTTCATTTTAGATTGCTACAGTACTTCACCTTTAATTTTCACCTTGCTTTATCGAAGCAATTTATATTAGTGATCTTAATCTGTGCTAATGTAACACTGTTTTGTGTGCATGACTGAGTAGAGATCCTACTTTTTCTCTTCATGTGAACTTCTCCCTTCAGGTCATCATTAATAAACAGAACATACTAAATTATTTTTCAACAAAGACAAATGGAAACATTGTTATGCAATTAAATAGAATATACATAATTTTAGTGTAAGTCAAACAGACATGCTACACTCTTTCAGTGTCACACAGGTGACAGATTTCACATCCTTGCAATTTCTACTAGGCAAAACCTCATTAGTAAAACCAATGCTTCTGTGGAACATAAAATAAAATAACACACATAAAATAAAATAACAGCACATCTGAAATAAACTGACTACTTGTACCTTTTGATTTCCTAACCATTTGTATGTAGTTTGTTAGTTAGGGAATGCTCATTAGGTTTAGCTGCATACACATGCATCCACTTGATCAGTTTTCTGGAAGATATGTGCATCTCCTACCATCCACAAGAGTGCTATGGATTCTGCACGTTTGCTACGGTACTTCCAGTTGTTTCAAGCTAGTTTTCTGTGTTCTTATTTAAAAAAAAAAAAAAAAAAAAAAAAAAAAAATTCTTTTTTTTTTAAAAAATAAAAAATTAAAATAAAATTTTTTTTTTTTTTTTAAAAAAAAAAAAAAAAAAAAAAAAAAAAAAATCCTGCTTCATGTAAATAACTGTAAGAGTTGGAGATGTGACCAAGGCCTCATTCAATTGTCTGTCTTTCCTAAGGACGAGAGGAAGGCATCACTCGTGTTAAGGATTAGTTTTGAGATTCAGGAGATTGACTTCTCACTCTTGGCTCTGACCTTCAGCAAACTGTCATTCTCTATGTGATTTCTCCCATCTTACCGGTATTTTACATTCCTTTCTTTTAACTTTGTTAGCATACAATGGTAATCTGTATATCTATGGTAGAAGGTCTTATGCCAGTTACAGGGGTTAGGTACCATTGGAATAGAACGCTTCAAGTGTTCTAGTTGTCAGTGTAGACTAGTAAGACTGTTCAGTACGAATGCAGATGTATGGAGAAAATATAGTTCTTAAGTTAAGCTAGGCTACCCTATTATTTTATTCACAAAATGTTGCTAGTTGTTAAGCTTTCTTTCAGGCTGGTTTTCTTCTTCCATTTGGGCACAGAAAGTGTGCTCAGAAAGAACTGGACATTTTTCAAGTACATATTTTTGGTAAGAAATTTCCTAGCTTGACAAAATGTCTGGTAGCTGCCTTTTGTTCAGAGTTGAGACCTTGCCAGCTTAATTGCCAAGCCAGTAGATGTTAGCCACTGGCAGTCAGTGCAGCATAATTAACATGCTAGAATGATGTCAGATCAACACAGAAACATCTGACAATGTTGACTGCAGAGTGCTTCTGGTTATTGTAATCATAATGAAACTGTTACAGCATTGTGCTGTTTTATAGCAGCTAATCTATGTTGTATGAGTACAGTAAGATATTAATTGTAAATTGCAGTTTTCTTTTTTGAATTAAAATTGTCAACAAAGATTTTCTTTTTATAGTTTACTTCTAAAAATTCCAGCTTGCTTTGGGAAGTCCGTGCTGAAGGAGTTATTTAAAGACACTCTTAACTTTATAGTTTGACTGTAAAGTAAATGAGTTTAAAACCTGGTAGAGTAGCCATGACACACATGTATTAAACTTCCCTTTTTTTTTTTTTTAAAAGACCTTTCTCCTCTTCATCAAAACATTTTCAAATAGGGGCCAAATGGGAGACCTTAATTTCTCAGTTCTTTTTGTCTACTGTTTCAATTAAATATGACAGTGAATTGAATAGGTCATCTCAAGAAATTCAAATACAAACCCTTGGCTAAATTCACAGCTGGAGTCTGCTGTATTTTGTGTCTTGTAGTCAGTGTTGAACTTGGCTATTCACCCACAAATTAAACCATTTGCTTCTTTCCTCTTCTCTCCCTTTTGAGATGCCTCCTTTCTTATTTTCTCTCCTGGTCTCTCTTGTTGTCTTCTGTCCTTCTACTCTGTTTAGGCTGGAGCCTGCTGGTCCCCTGCGCAGGGGGAATTGAGTTAGGAAATCAAGCTCGGGAGCCATTTCTTACCCTCCAGACTGTTAATTGGACTTTTTGATTGGTTAGGAAGCTGTATAATGCTGAAGTTACACTGAAGCAAAGATCATTTGGCTTTTCATGATTTTTATGGTTGGGGATGACTGCACTGAACATTCCTATTTTTAAAACCACTTTAATGGTATTTGTATCACTTGGAAACGTTTAAATTTCATCATGTAAATTCACTGTATAATATAGTTATTAATTAACAGGAATACTATTACTAGTACTAGTAACTAGAAACTGCTGTTTTATTTAGAAAACAGCTCTTCTACAAAGCACATTTTTCAAATCTAAAATAATTCTTGCACAAATTCAAGTTGATTAGTTTAATGTTAAGCTTACGTTTGGAGTTGAACAAGTTGGTGTATAATGTAACGTTGGGGGGAAAAAAAGCGTAAGCTGTAAGAAAAGAAGTTAAACCTATGATCAGATCTTACATAATGGTAAATCAATCTTACTGATTGACTCTTTGTGTCAAAATCTGTATTAAGTGCAACATTCTTCAGCAAATGTATTTGAAAGAGGAATGATTTTTCACTGCCAGTCCTTGCAAAGTAAAAATGTTGGTTTGGGAGTTGTTACTTACTGAAATTTGTATATGTTGGGTGATTCAACCTAGATTAAAAAAACAATCTGGAGTTTTATTTACAATCATGAACCTAAAGCTTTATCTTCAGCATAACTCTGTCACCAGCACTTGCTGCTCTTCTCGTGTTGTCCATTATTGCTCGGGTTTGCTTGACACTCTGGAAGGCCCTACTCGCACTATAAGCATATTGTGGGCCAGTATCTCTCATTCTTGCCTAGCAGGAGTTGAGCTGAACCCACCAGTAATTCAGCTGAAACCACTGAATCCTGCAGTGGCCCTTCAGAGCTATGAAATGAAGAAGATGATCAAGATTTGATTTTTCGGTAATCTTATACTCATGCACGCACAACTTCTAGGAACAAGAAACGAAAGCGTATTAAGAGGCTCTTGGTGTTCAGTCAGTAACTTCAGTGCTGTTGTCTTGGGGTTTTTAAGCAGCAGTTACAGGCCTAACTGTGCAATTTCTATCCAGGCTAAACAGTCATGGAAACGATTACAGAACTGGGTCTGGCTTGCTTTATGAGAGGAATTTCTCCCCTGGAGAATATAACCAGCTGTAACCAGAGTTTCCCGCAATTGTTGTGAATGTTACTGGCACTAATGTTGTATTATCACTAAAACCAGGATTTAATTTTTTTCTTCTTTTTTCAAGATTAAATTTCATTATAAATTTTTGGAAGATCACCTTTGCCTCCCATTTAAAATGAATAAACTTATCCTGTTTTTGTAATACATACAAGGTGACTTTGGTTACCCCATCAAAAGCTGTCATGTTCGATTGGGATATCCTTAGTATACTGGAAAACCAAATTAGGTAATTCATCAGCTGAATTAAATGAAACTCCATATTAGCATATAATATAACAAAATTCCTTTTCAAAATTTGCATAAAAGGTCATCAAGTGCTGCGTTTTAATTTAATTGGGTGTGATGAATTCTTATGCATATTAGGCTGTAAAATTTTAAATTACATTTTTTATAGAAGATGTTCAGCTACAATTTTATTGCTACATAAATTCTTGAAACAATGTTGTTGTCAAAGTCTCACTTATTACATATACGTGTAATATATATGTGCACCTGTGTGGTATTAGATCCTGTGTATACCTGCTTGTTTTTCCATTCCTAGATGTCTATGTTTGTAATGAGAAATATTAGGAAAATAGTACTAGCAGCTGTCAGCTGGCTCTTGATAGGAAGGTTATTACGCATTAACTTTAAAGAGTTAGGAATGTATAATTCATGGCTACTTGGTGGATTTTGCAAATCTCCCAGTTGCATACAGTTGCTAATCTGTATGACATGATGGAAAACAAATCTTGGAAATACTGTCATTTAGGTTTGTGGCAATCGAGAAACTGCAGTTTTAATGCAACTTCTCTGTTTGATGTTTAGGAGAAAATCCTAGTCCTATATTAAAAACACTAAACTGTCTGGGCTTCTTATAAATATTAATTTACCGAACGCACAAAAGTCTGTGACATTTCCTTCAGTAGAAAGGATTAGCTTTAATTTTACTTGCTTGTATCATAGCACATTGAAGTGAATCACTATACGTTGGCTTTTGTAGTTCTGTATTTCATAAATTTTCTTTTAATATGTCATGTCTTTATCAACACACTAACGTAGTTGAGGAAGTAGGTGCATCTAGTTTGCCAAAGTTAGTTCAGCCGTCATTTCCTTAATAAATGATTTACATCACTGTTAGCATGTAATGACTTGAGCAACATTTTATGTTGTACATTTTCAGTCCTGACATTTTAAAAAGCCACAGTTCTTATCTGTGACATGTCTGTGTACTGATGCATCGGCTCTTTACTGCTTTTGTAATATTTTTATAAAATTTATTGGCAGTAACTGCTGTTACCCAGAGCATCTATTTTGAAAGGTCCGTATATCTATCCATGTTAACTGCGCTGTTCAGAGGGGTTTTGTAACTTTCTGGGTGTTTTGCCACTGCGTTTGTCCAAACTTTGTCCGCGTTTGTATCAGCTGGTTTAGTTAATGGTTGCTTGCTTGATGTTAACATGCTGATTTACGTTATAATTGAGTAGGAGTTTATAAGGGAACTCAAAGCTCATAAGTAACACAAAAATAATGCTGTTTTAAATAAATTTCTAAAGATAATTGAGTGTAAATATTACAGTATCAAACAGCTTGTAGTCTGTCTCTTTTGATGGAAAGCCTTATAATGAGTGTACAGTGTTGCTGTTGTTAAATGTGTTGTGTGATAGCTGTGCTTGTATCACATCTTTAAGTGGAGAGACCTCACTTCCCATGACTGTTTCATATGTTTTGATGCAAGTTGTGACACAGTATATACCCCCATACTAGTTGTATAATGTAGATACCTCATGTTTGCCATCGGATATCTTATATAAAAGCAGAACTATGTTGTCAGTCAGAATATCCTACATTTCTCTGTGAAATAAAATAGCAGTTTAGCAAATAAGGATATAAAGTGAAGGAAGAAGGGGCTTAGGGAAAAAAAACTCCTTCTCCTCACCCCCTTGTCTCTTGGTTAAGAAAAGTAAATCATAGCAGATGCAAAATACAGCTCAAAGAATACTATTCAGCTCTGCCTGTACTTCTGGTGATTTATCTGTGACAAAGCCCCTGCTGAGGAAAACATACAATTGGAGGGTATGAGCTTCTTGCAATAAATACGAACAAAACATGGTCAGACAAATTTAACTTGGGACCAAGTGAGCTCTTTTCCACTGGTCTCTTCTCCATTGGTGTAACTCTTGTTAACTGAAGTTGTGCTGTCTGCCGTACACTGCTGTAAGCGAGAGAAACAGCAGTTCCTTAAGGCTGATTTTGGGTTGTTAAGTGTGTGGTGAGGGCTGTAGCTATGAATCTGCAGGTAATTTTTCTGTTACCAAATAAATTACATCATCCAAATTCTTTATTAGTTATTTTAGTGCCAGAGAAGCTCATTTGAGTGACAGAAGGAGCCAGAGATACAGGCTCTCCTTGCCCTTGTCCTTCATGCCCTTGGCAAGATTTTGCAATATGTGCTTATAGTAGTATTGCAGCTGAATTGAAAAGTAGTCTGCTTGTCTATCCACACCATTTTATTGTCTTTCTCACTTATTTTGGACTTTACTACTTGCCTCACACTTGGCAGTTTTAATTGCACCTATTTCTATGCACAGGCGAGGAATCCGCTCAGTGCCACAGAATGCATTTCATTAGTGGTTTTGTGTAACGCTGTCTCCATGTCACTAATAAGCAGGCTAGCAGTGTGAACCAAAGGCCAAGCAAGTCCACTGAATTCAGTGGATTTACCCATGCTTTACCTATCCGAAGACTGCTTCTCACACAACTGAGTACGCAGCAATCATTTTCAAGAACTGGGTGCATGTTCAGAAGCTTTTTGAGTAAGGGACGAAGAAGGTATGATGAGTGGATTGCCAGCACAGTCCAGGCTTAGCGGATGATGCAAAATAAGACATTAGGAAAAACAAATGTTAGGACAGATTGCTACAGTACTTTCCATCATGCTGTTTGTGTAAAAGTACTGATCTGTCACTGCTGCATACACTTGCGATGGTGCAGCATCAAAATTTGTCCCTAAGCTTTCCTGTAGTCCAATAAGTTACTCACATTCTCATCATGTTAGAAAGAAGTTTTCATAACTAATTATGTTCACTGGAGTAGGAAAAGAACGAAGTGGTGGTTGGGATACAATTGTGGAACTTGCTGAATGGCGAGAAATTGTTTGCTGATAGGTGCTTTACTTTCCCATGCATTTTGCAGTGTCAGTGTCTTGATGTTCTGTTAAGTTCCTTATTCTGAAAATATTTATCTTAATTAGTTATTATCACTAGAGACTAATTGTCGAATTTAATTTTTTTTAGTCCTTTGTTGGTGAGTGAACATAAAACCACTCAGAGTATCTAACAATGTGACTCGGGTAATTAGTTACAAGTGAGGGATAACAAGCAAAGGCATTACAGGTTTTTTCTCCACCTTTCTCATCTGAGAGCTGTAAGATACTTGATTAAAATCAGCGATAAAAGTCTATCATTGGAATGAAGCAGCATTTTTGTAATGAAGTACAGGTATTTTATTAAATGTCATGTGGTCCAAGCTGGTGGGTTTTTCCCCCCCTCCCTCTCCCCTGCAGTACAGGTCATGTTTTCAAATGGACAGTAACCAAGGACTGAAAAAGGGACTTTGCAATATAGCCATGAGCCTCAGCAAGCTCCAGGCTTCCCACAGTTTTGGGCTCAAGCTCTTAGCTGGCATCAGCCAATATAAACCAACACTTTGTTTCCCAATGTCAGTTAGGCTGCACCCATGTGAATATGATGAGAACAGCATGGTCTGTCAGCATTAGCTGATCCAGTTGTTTGCCATAACCCAGACAGCACATTAGGGACTGTCACTCACAAGAGAAGGTAGAATAGTGTCCATTTCACAACAGGAGGTAGCCCATGTGGTTTTGAATTAGTGTCACAACTCCTGCTGACCCATCTCTTTGTTTTATCCACAGTGAGGATGTGTTGTATTGGCAATGCAGCCTCCTCCAGACTTGCCTTGATCATCTATTCTTATCTGATCTTATTGCTAAACTTTCTGGTTGCACAAGGTATTGAATGTTTTAACAAAAAATTCTGCTTAAAGAACTAAAATGAAACAATTAGATTTGAATTGAAAAGACAGGTAGTTTTTTCTTGATAATCAACACTAAATTTCAGACTATACAAATGCGATTATCACTAGAAGAAGACTAATAATAATGTGGGTGTTTCTTTTCTGAAGTACCTGATACCTCATGGTATTTTATACATACATATTTTTATGAGATCTTGTGAAGTAGTAAAATGCAGTTTCTTTCCAGATTATACGATAAAAAAATTTAAATAGCCCACAGCCACATGTGAAGGCTATAGTGGACCTGGGTCTTACCCAGGATGTCCCAAGTCAAGACAAATGCCTTAGGCTGCTTGTCTTCTTGACTCTGAATCAACTAAAAGAAAAAATACAGGTGGAAAAGGAAGAAGGAAAAATCAAGCA
Organism: Phoebastria nigripes; assembly: GCA_035582835.1. Classification (NCBI taxonomy): domain Eukaryota; kingdom Metazoa; phylum Chordata; class Aves; order Procellariiformes; family Diomedeidae; genus Phoebastria; species Phoebastria nigripes. The sequence goes on from JAYKAV010003399.1 coordinate 1,037,357, forward strand.
AAGTATTTTTTCAGTAGTTTTTGTCTGCTCCAGGTGACATTAAACATAACTCATGAATTATTTCAGGCTTAAAAATGGAGAATATGTTAATAAAATACATAAAATTAGCCTATTTAAAGGAGGTAGTCATATTCTTGTTAGGAGACAAAAGCTAAAAGAAATTAGGCTTCAATGAAGCCCTCATCTTACATCAGAGATGTATAATTTTGTTTTAGCACCTGTTTGGTTACAGTGAGTCTGCAGGGTTGAAGTGTTTTTCCTTACTGACCACTGATGTATTTATTTGGCCTTACTGTACCTTCCAGCCAAAGGAGGAGCGGAGGGGAAGGGTCTAATGATGAAGCCATGTTGCAGGCTGGAAGTGGAAGAGTAGTAGCATGTCTGTTTTATGGGTAAACTTTAGCCTGAGTGGAACTAAGCAAGGATGATCTGCAGGAATCATCTACTCGAAATGTTCTTGGTCTCAGAAAGAGAGGAGGAGACTGGGAATCCGAGACAAAGGATCCTGCTTGTTACCTGTATGAGAAATTTCTAGGATAAGAAATGCTGTAATGGGAATACTACCTGAAGCTCAAACAAAAAATGAGATGTTGAAAAATGTTAATTTCTTTCTGGTGAATTTCAAAGGTGAATGTCTTCCTGCCCTAATTTCTCTTATTTCCTGCTGCTAGAAGAAAAAATGTCAAATGGGATGAGGTGTATTTATGTAGCCACAGCTGACATTTTTAGAGTCACTAGATGGTATTTAGACCTGGATGACTGAAAATGCTATGGTGTATGGTTATGAAGGAAAACATTTTTGGCTTTTAAATCTATGAATCAATGGGGAATTAAATATATATTGGATTAAATTCTAAGTTTGGAAGTGTTTGATATATGCACAGATGGGTGGCACTGGGACAGAAATCAAGAGGATTGGAATAGCTAGTTAGCCAAACAAGCTCCTCCTATGGAGTTTACTTTCTATACTCCAGTTCTGTGGGATTTTTCTTGGGGTTTCAGGTGATGGTGGAATAGATGTCGGAAGTAACACTTTTTTGTACACCAGCATGACTCAGGAAGGGAAGGGGAACCAAGGGGAGATACAACTAATAGATTTCCACTGTATTATGTAAATGTAATCAATTCGTTAAAAATAATCCCCTCTTCCTACTTCCCCTAGATGGAATAAAAATGTCTTTTTTGTTATGTTTCTTTGTGTCTCTGACAGAGTTATCATCGAACCAAGGGAGAATTTCTATCTTAAAGCCACTACAAGAAAGGAATGCTATAAAAGGTATTGTGTTTCTGCAGTTTCTCACCAAGTCTCTTGAGTATTTTGCTGCTTTGTCATTATGTATGTTCTTAAATCATTGTCCTTTTATTTTTTTAAATTATCTTTACACCTCTCAGAAATTCATTAGTTTGCATGCTGTTGAAGGCCTACTAAAATTTGTTTTAAAATAGTGGTAGAATGGTTGAGAGACAGAAAGAAGGAAATACCCATGATAAATGTTAAAACTGTGGAACTAGGACAGGAACCTCTGTAATTCTATATTGTAGTGAGAGCTGAGGCACTGGCGAGGGTAAAATTCAAGTGCTAGCTGAGGAAAACAGGGATGACAATTTTCTCTTTTGTGACTTCACACCATCTCTGATCCATGTCTCCCTTCTCYTTCTACCATGGAAATCCTCATTTAGTTTCATTCTACCCCTGACAGAGCAGGGAATGTCTCTTACTGTGTGACTTCTTCCTACGGCCACATTTACAGCAGGTGGACTCTAAGCATTCACTTCCTATCCTGTTCTCAGCTTGTGCTTGTGCTTTCCTAAGGTTTTTCTGCACCTGATTAAGCTAGATTAAAGGCTATGGTTATGTCTTGCATCCCACCTCTTTCTGCAGTAAGGGTCATACTCTTAAGATGTGTCTTCCTCTCTCCATTCCCTCCCTGCCAACTATGTCTTAGCCTTTCTTGAGATCAAAAGGCCAGTCCTCTGGTTGCTTAGAGGATGACCACAAGCATGTTCAGCTGCTATGAATTCACCTCAGTACTTTCGTGTGCCTGTTTCAAATCTGGGGGCTTGGTGGTGAATAATGGGATTAAATATTCAAGTAGTCTGTTGTTTGTTTTCCTGAAATATTACTCCCTTCTGTGTACTGCTTTATTTTTCTCAGTGTAGGTGGATTATAGTTTTAGCCAAGCATTCTTCGAAAATAATCCTCTGAATAACAAGTATCATGTTACTGATTTTTATAAAGTTCTATTTTCATTTGATTATTTTTAGATTAAACATTGTCCCTTTTATATGTGTCAAAACTGAAAGTGTATATAGCCCTTTTAAAGTTTCAAAGCTGTTTGTAGGAAGGATTCTCAACAGAGTTTACAATGTATTTACTGTCTGAATTGTTTGCTACTTACCTCTGTTACTTATATAGTCATAAAGAAATGAGTTAAAAGTGTTTATTATAGCTGGAATACATTCCTATTTATACAGTGCAGGATTTTCATTTGGATATAACAGAGGGAATTTGTTTTAAACATTTGAAGAGGCTAGACAGTTAAAGCAAAATTATTATCTTTCCTACTCAGCACAGTTATCAGCAGAATGGTTATTAAGAAGGGATGTTTGAATAGGAAGTTGGTTCTTGGAGCAGATCTTCAGTGATCTGGAAGAAATATTTCTGCTTCCAAACAACTGTAATTAGGCACTAGTGATAAGTGCACTCCTGGAAAGAAGAAATATTATTGATTGGTGATATAAGCTACAAAAAGCATTAAGATTTAGTCAAAGATAAAAAAGTAGAATAGCCTTGGAAGGGATGAGGTCAGTGTCTAACTATGGCTACCTGGAAGAAAATGATCCATCCAAAAGACAATTGATAGTAAGCCCCTAAAACCAATACTTTTACCAATTCCTACTGATTTTCAGATCAGGGTCAACCTCAGCACAGAAGACGTAGTTTAAATGTGGTAGTTGTCCAGTTGAAATGGAGGCTTACRATAAGGTCAAATTCAGAACAGGTTTCATAGGCAGGAAAAGAGGGATAGGGAAAAGGGGGAGTCCCTGGAGGTTCGGTATGGGTGTTGGTATGTTGCCAGTTCTGAGGCTGTGGTGACCTCTGCCACCTTTCAGAAGGGAGACACCGTATCCTGGTGCTGTGCTGGCAGCCGTAGCATTGCTGTCTGATAGCAAGCTGCTTGACCGTGTCTTCGGAGCCACTAGTGGAAGAAACTTGCACAAAAATTTCCCTAACTGATACGAGAAACAGTCAAATTATTCTAGCTGAAGTTTTCCTAAAAGAGAAATTCAGCCTGAAGGAAAGATCTACCAGGGAAAACTTCAGCCCAAATGTTTAAATTTTGATAGAGCTACAAGCCAATGAATAAAAAGCTCTTATAATAAAGGCATGAATCTTAGTTGTGAAAATTGCTACTTGCAGTGATGTAATAATACTTTTTCATAAATGTATGAATGTAACACTTCGCAGCCGAAGCACAGCACTGCATTTCTGTTTCATGCAAGTGAAGATCTAAATGAGTAAAGAACGCTTGAGTCCGGACTGATCAATGGAGTTACTGTGGCATCTTGATTTACCCAATGATGTGAACGAGACAGGTCCTGAACATTATTCTCTGAAGGCTATTTTGACTGTCAGTTTAACCCCAAAGAAGCCAATATGCTTGGCTAATAGAATAGAAAATGCCTCTGAGTGATAAAGATTTCTGCTTTGAAGATTCAGCAATGTCTTGCACCTGAAAACAGAGAAGTTAAATTGGCAGTTCTTGTGACATTGTTTCTGCCCCTCAAACAGGCAGCAACGCTCTGGAGCAGGATGKTTTTGCTATGTTTAGCAAAGACTGTTCTGTTGGGAGGTGTTATGTGCCAAAATCCATCATATGGAATGATGAGTCTCTCCGAGACTGTCATTAAAATGTATCTGTTTTCCTGCCTTTATATGTTTATGCATGAACTGGATGATTATTCAAGACATCAGATGAGCTAAATACTTTTATTTTGCTCAGATATTATTTATTAGTTCTCAAACGCATGTTTGCCTTGTAACACTAAAAAGCTGTGGTGTTAATCAGCACAAACTTGGATTGCATCCTAAACTTACAAGGGTAAAATGAACTTGGATTGCATTTTAAATTTACAGTTGCTGAAACAGTGAAGGATCTATCACTGCAATCTTTGAATCTGCACATGCAATTGCAGAAAGCAGATCTATAGTTTTGGTCTAATGGAGTAGTTTACTTAGTGCCTTAAGCTTCCAAATTTAGCTTGCTGAAAAAAATACTTGATTTAGAATGAGACAGATGTTACTGGAGAGAATTAGAGCTAGTGGGCCTCATTCTGTTTCTTTGCTCTTTTTGTATTGCTTTAATCTCCTCTTCATTGATACTGTTCCTGGTTTAAAGCAATGTAAGGTCAAAATCTGGTTGTTTTTAATGAGAGAGGTTGAAATATGGGAGAGTAATGCAGTAGGATTGATTGGTAAGCAGCTAATAATATTCATTTGATTTAGTAGCTTTAAGAATTAAACATGAATATTGACATTTTTTTCTTTCCTGTTTATACTAATGTTTTCAGTTCCCTGGTGGAGCAATAGAGCAGCCACACAACCCACTAGATATGACTGTGAGAGTTAAACAAGACACACGTTTAGAAAAACAGGAGAGGTTTTTTTGTTTTGTTTTGTTTTTTCCTGAAAGCAGTAGGAAAACCACAGGGAAGATGTTTGCTCTGAACACTTCAGAACTGTGATTTTTCTTTTTTTTTTTTTTTTTTTTTTTTTCCCCCCTAGCAATGCCAGTTTGTTTATTGGCGTAAAATGCTGTGGGAGATATTAAGTGTTTGATTCAGATGGGTTAAAAGATTTATTTCCTTTTGATGCATTTATTTGCATTAATCTTAAAAGTAGTAATTGGAAATGCCCTCATAAACCCTGAGATTGGAGCCCTAGAATTAAAAAACATTCGTTATTACCCAGGAATGTAGCTATGCAGTTTTATTAGCCTTTCTTCTACTGTAATCTACGGATCTCATTTAGCTGCATGCAGCCCTGTTCTTCTGAAACATAAAAGGAAGGAAATCTCTCAATAGCCTGAAATCAAATTATCTCTCTGTGTTAATCTACATGTAAAACACCCAGGCCCACTTCTTTAAAGGAAAATAGTTTTACTGATAAGCAAAGCTAGACTGTGTGCTTTGGATACAAGAATTAAGTGGATTTTTTTTTTTTGTCTGCAGAGTACTATTTATAGCATCAATTAACTCCTCATGGTTGGGATAAGTCATTTGACACATCTGTTGCTTAGCTTAAACACTCACTGTTCTGTGGGGTCACAGTTGGATTTTTTTCCTCTTCTCTGAAACTGTGTAGTAAAATGACCATTTTCCAACTAATGGCAGTTAGTTTAAATACACTGTCTGCTGACACCATTATTGTAGCATTTGGAATAGATGAAGCAGGCTGATGGGCTGCCTAACTGCATAGCTAACCTGATGTTTGTTGCTTGCCGTTTTGTTATTTATTTTATCTGTTAGAAAATAGCATAATAATATCTTTTATGAAAGGATGATTATGACCATTTGCAGGATTTTCCAGCCTTGCTGGAATATTTCATTTATTCCATTTTGCCAATGAGAAACTGGTCTGGCTATGGAAATTGCTGCCTACCCACTGACTCTCTTGTTCCTGCGTTTTGTGAAATGGAGATTTTAATGCTTGTAAATATATGGCTGTTGTCAGCTGTAGTTCCCCACATACAGACAGTTTCAGACTGCATTCCTGTCAGTAGCTTTTCTCTTAAAATGGAAGCCCTTTTCAGAATCACAGAATGGTTTGGGTTGGAAGGGGCCTTTAAAGGTCATCTAGTCCAACCCCCCTGCCATGGGCAGGGACATCTTCAACTAGATCGGGTTGCTCAGAGCCCCGTCCAACCTGACCTTGAATGTTTCCAGGGACGGGGCATCTACCACCTCTCTGGGCAACCTGTGCCAGTGTTTCACCACCCTCAGTGTAAAAAATGTCTTCCTTATATCTAGTCTAAATCTACCCTCTTTTAGTTTAAAGCCATTCCCCCTTGTCCTGTCACAACAGGCCCTG
>JAYKAV010003399.1:1043962-1133893 GCA_035582835.1 Phoebastria nigripes
TGCTCTCCTGAAGTCCAGGGTAGTGAGCTTGCTGCATGCCCTCCTCGGTGCCCTAAGGATCTTGAACTCCACCATTTCATGGTCACTGCAGCCCAGGCTGCCCTTGAGCTTCACATTCCCCACCAGTCCGTCCTTGTTGGTGAGAACGAGGTCCAGCATAGCACCTCTCCTCGTTGGCTCCTCTACCACTTGGAGAAGGAGGTTATCATCAACACATTCCAGGAACCTCCTGGATTGCTTATGCCCTGGATCTGTTGTCTCTCCAACAGATATTGGGGTGGCTGAAGTCCYCCATGAGGACCAGGGCTTGTGATCGTGAGGCTGCTCCTATCTGTCTCCAGAGGGCCTCATCTGCTCGGTCTTCCTGGTTGGGTGGCCTGTAGCAGACCCCCACCGTAATGTCACCTGTCCCCGCCTTCCCTTTAATCCTGACCCATAAGCTCTTGGTTGGCTCCTCATCCATCCCCAGGCAGAGCTCCATGCACTCCAGCTGGTCATTGACATAGAGGGCAACACCCCCTCCTCATCTCCCCTGCCTGTCCTTCCTAAAGAGCCTGTATCCCTCCACCCCAACACTCCAATCRTAGGAGCCATCCCACCACGTCTCTGTGATGCCAATAAGATCGTAGCCCTGCAGGCGTGCRCACATCTCTAACTCCTCTTGTTTATTCCCCATGCTATGTGTGTTTGCATAGAGGCATTTAAGTTGGGCCCCCAGTGAAGCTGTCTTACTGGCTCAGTAAGTTTACCAAAACTCAAAACATCTAGAAGCCAAGAAAAATGAGGATACTTTTATATTGTTTATTGAAATCTTTTAAGTATTCTGTAGAAGTAATTGCATAAGGTTATAACAGTTTGTTCATGTGATTGGCTTGCTTATGGCCAAATTGGATTGTATATTCATGAAGCCAAGCTTTAAAATACTAGGGGAAGAACTAGGGAGTGAAGTTATGAAGTATGCTGCTTTTGATCTTTATCTTTTTCTCTTCTCATTGAAATAGCCCTGTTCTAAGAATAGATGTATTGATTTTTGGTGGCTCTGCTTGCAAGGTAGCCTCTACAGTAAGGAGGTAGTTTCTGTTGAAAATGAGATGAGACCTGGTCCATCCACACAACCTTATGCAGACAACAATGCATTGATAGTTAATGCCTGATGCTATCTAGCATTCACATAAGCTGCACTGCTTGAGGGTTTTTTTTCTAGCTGCTTGGAAGACAGTATTCTAGTAAAATGGTTATAGTGGAATTTTCTTCTCGATAAAAGTTTGCACAGACTGTTTCTGCTCGCAGCGGAAGCACAGCGGCTAAAGCATCTAGATGTCAGTGAGAATCAGATTGGGGTCAGAGGAAGTGGTGAAGCTTGGTACATATAGCTTCTGCTAAAAGCAGCTATGAGAATACTTGCAAACCTGAATATACATGAATCAGAAAGGGACCACAAAGTGCAGTCCATTTTTAAGTAGGACTGCTTATTGATTTCAGTGGGGGAGACCTTTGARAAATCAATGACATGCAGCAGCTTTAGGATACAATGACTTGTGTTCTAGGGTGTTAAAGTGATCGGCCTGTGAACTAATCAAGCTGGTAGCAATCATGTTTGGAAAGTTCCAAGGCAGAAGAAAAGGTGTCAGAGGTTTGAGAAGCAGCAGGTTTACTATTCATATTCCAAAAGAGATAGCAAAGTATGATCTTGTTCGCTCTAGCTTTAACTTCCAAGTTACATTTTGTTTCTATAGGAAAACAAAAAATATAAAGAAAAATATAAAAGTTTCTGGGGATATGTAAACATAGGCCTGTTCATTATAATGTACAGTATTAAGCAAATGGAATTGCTGAAATCTTCAAAATATTCTGTATTTTTCCATGAGATTTGCGCACACCATTCAGCTCAGCTGGTTACTTCAGACTTGGCTTCTTGACGTGGTGGGGAGGGGAGTGCTGTCTCCCAAATGCTACCCAACTAAAGTAGATAAATAGAAATTAAGTTGTGCAAAACAGTGATTCTCTTTATGTAGGGAATGAAATATTAATGATGCTAATATTTTCATGGCTGAGTTGACAGACTTAACACTTATTGAGATAGAACAATAGCAAGGGATTTTAACTGTCACATTCAAATTCAGCAGATGTATACTAAAGTCAGACTTCAGCCAGCTCTACGTTGTTCAGTCTTTTGATATGTACAAGATTTTTTAAAAAACTATTCCACCTAGACACTCATATGAAAATATATGGGGAGTGTTTGTTTACACAGAGAATTTACAGTGCGCAGTGTAAATTTATAGACTATCGCATACTCCATTAAACCTTAGTGTGGACACTTGGTAGGTGTGAGGTAACGTGATGCCACTTTGCTGTGCTGTTTTATGCTTAATTAACACAAACACTGATCTTTGAAGGCAGTGTGGCATAACAAGTGCTCTGTGATGGAAGACTTCTGCTTACTCAGTGTAGACAAGTTCTTAGGTCCTGGAGAGCAAGAGCTCTGCTTCAGAAAGGTGCTGTTACGGTGTTCTGGTCTATAAATGATAAATTTCAAGGAGAAATGGAAATTTTTTACATTGGATAAAACTAATCATAGGCTAAAACATTTACTTTAAAAATTGCCCTTGCAAAAATATTTCAATTTGAAGTTTAATGCATTACTGAATTATTTATGCTATTATATATATGCAGTTGTTATAAAGGTGTTCTGTATTGCTCTAATTTATTTTCCTTTCCATTTGGCAGTACAGTATAGCAATTGAAATGTATCTTATTAGGGAAATAGAGCTACAGTGTAATTAAAGCTAYGTAGACACACTGTCTCACCAAGCCCTGAAAACACTGCATGAAATTTTGGAAGGAAAACCCGAAAAATTCCTAGTAGCAAACTGCTGAAGTGAGGAATCGTTACCGACGGGAAGCTGTAGAAAGATGACTTGTGTCATTTAAACATGCACTGATTAATCCACGAGAGAGATTGTATTAGATATAAGAAAATTCTGTATTCTTTTTTACTGAGAACTGTATCTTTTGTAAGTGAATACAATATGATTTCAGTGCTTTTAATTAAGAGGTTAATTAAAGTGATAATTTTTAAATGGACTGGGAACCATTATGGTAAGATTGGAGATGCTATAGTGCTACTGACCAGAGCCAGTTCTGTAGTGAGTGAAGTGTTGGAACTGTATTGCATGTACAAAGATGTATGTGTGTCTGGATTCTTTTGTTGGTGTTGTCAAACCGAGATCATAGTATGATATTCTGCAAATTTATTTGCAGAATTTATTTATTTCTACAAAATGATTCCTGCTGGATGATCGGATGAAATTTCCTACTGATGTAAAACCTCAAATATTACACATCGACATTTTTTCTGCAGTAAGAGAAGTGGTGAGCTGCGCTGTTCATTGCTATGTCCTTAAGATCCAAAGTTCCTTCTCAAGGAGTTTTCCTGTTAGCATTTCCTCTGCCCTTGTTCCTTCCCTAGTTTAAGACTTGTTTCACAGACTGCTTTTGTCCAAAGGAACAAAAAAACCCTGACCAACTTTTTTTTCTTTCTTTTGACATCAACACAGTATGTCTGTCTGTGCCTATGAGAGAACTATATTGAAATCGCTTTCTTTGTGAATTCCTCATTGCTATTCATTGGTGGAGATTGTCACGTAAGGGTCAAATTAGAACTCAGTCAACCAGAGCAGCAATGAGAGGAGCCAGGCTCAAGATAGGCTCAAGGTCTAAGAAGCAGTTTATTTGGAATTTGTTATGTGTAATATGTATATATTTTATTTTACTTTTCAAAGTGTTGCTCTTTTGTCTGCAGAGACTGAAATATGCTTAATTTATTCCCTCTGGTCATTTATTCGAGAATTAGTCTTTCTCTCACTCTGCCTCCTGACTTTCATCTTTGGGCATATCTTTGCACGGTTTTGTTATATCTAGTAAATTCTGAGCATAGAAATTACTTCTGTTAGTTTAAGAAAAACAAGTTTTTTGGTGTGATGGTTCCATGCCCTTTGAGATTGGATCCATGCAAAGAAAGGATCATATTTCTGGTGATTTGGCTGACACACAAGAAATTGTGTTTATGCTGGCTTCAGGAAGGCAGACAGTACCTGGTCAAGCATAAAATCTGCTGGGGCAAAATTACTCTCTGAAAATGTTCTAAAACATTTGAACCAGCAAAGTGAGTTTGTACTGGCTCTGCATTTCATGCCATGTGGTTGCAGTATTTTTGATGTGGTAGTAGCTTAAAACTGGATATACTGCTTCACAGAACCATGCCTTTGCGAAAAGGATTCTGTTCTGTACATTCTCCAGCAAAAACAGGTACTAAATTTATAGTCGCTGACCCAGAGAAGTTTTGGTGCTAAATGTTTTAAGACAAAACAGATCAGAGATTTASAGAGCTATACAGACGACCTAATATCCCAAAACCTACTTTCGCTTGGGTTTCGGATAGGATTAGATTACAGACAGGTAGAACAAACAAAGTGGCTGTAAGCTATTGTGCAGTGTGCATCTTTTAGAAATGAATGTACCCTCTCTAACAAGCATCTATGAAATGATCTTGAGCCATTTGGGGGCTCATACATCAAACATGGAGCCTAAAGTTGCGTGCCTAAATAATGATTTTCATTTCTGAGAGTGTCATGTTAGGTTTCTGTGTTTTAAAATGTTTGGCTACAATATCCAGTTTTGTAGCATTCAACATCCTCATTCCAGTCCAGCGTTTTCCCTGATTTAGGACATTAACAGTAAGTCTTACAGGAACATGCAAGTATTGATCACTGATAACAAATCAGATTAACCAGTTTTTTTTTTTTTTTTCCTTAAGAGTCTCAGGATTGGCTTCTCTGAATATTGTTTCTTTTTCCTCCAAGTTAGGAGGAAAACAGTATAATAAATAATTCATACAACATAGTGAGGAGAACCTGGGAGATGACTGTGTACAGAAGAGGCTGTAATACCTTATTAACTAACTATGTCTTCTCTTTCCTCTCTCTTGTAGCTGGTTCTGCTTGAGGCTGCTCTGCTGCTTTGTCTATACTTTTCTAGTCTTAGTGGGTGATGTCACAGCAGCTCTAACATTCAGACCCCAGTAATCCACTCGGTGTGTATCGCTTGGTTTTCTCTGCATGCTTTCCAATATTGCATGGGGGATAACAGTCATATTATGCTACTCATCTCCTGTGGCACTTAAGGGTGAAAATATAATTAGCATGCGTTATGCTTCAGTTCCATAGATTATTTAAGCCCCATTTTTGCTTTTATTCTGATGGTTTTGTTCCCTGTAGAAGCACATAGCTGCAGTTTCCATGCATGCTCACAGGTCTTCATGTTTGCTCCTACAGCTGCTGATTTGCTGTATGTACAGGCTTCTTGTTGCTCATCATAGTACCATCTCTTGTCAGCAGGACCTAGTGGACTTGACTTGGGCTGGGAGAGAGCAATAGTGGGACAGCTATGCTCAGTATTCAGACTATTGGACCTGAGAAATCTCCTGTGTGCCCCAAGAGCCACTTCCCCTCCCACTGAGAGATGCCTCTGCCATGTTCTGTAGCTGACTGGTGGACACTGCTCTCCTCAAACGCAGCTCACTCAAGTACCCGATTGCCTTAGGCAGGCAGAGTACTTCGAAAAGTGCAGGGGATTTGAGGTTCTCCAGGACTGTTAGGATTTAGGTGCCCAAATCTCACAGAACTTGACCCCCGCTTAATCTCAAGGGCTCTTTAAAAACTTGACTATTAGCTACATCCTATATTAGCAAAATTAGTGTGCAGAGTTAACTCACTTTTTTTGCAGAGTACAAAGTGATCCTAGGTGTGTCAATGTTTCCAAGAGCCTTCAAACTTGGGCATGAGCTGGGGTATTAGTAGCGCGTAGGACCCCCTTTTTGGGGGATGATTTTCATCCCTATTGAGCACTTAAGCTGTACTGACTTATAGGAGGCCATTTGATGCATTAGTTCTTCATACGAACAGTCAGAAAAAACAGATCCTCTTACTTTGCTCTAACTCTAATGCAACACTAATATATTTAGAGTCACGCAGGCAGGAGAGAGATTTGCTGCTGTCAGTGTAGCCTTTGACACTCTGTAGGCAAATGTTTGCTGTGTTTAGAAGTGCAGGCTAAGGAATAACCTTTACCTGGCTGCTACAGGTCTAATATTTTCATTTATTTATACTGTTTTCAATGTGCACTTTGATTTATTTACAAATGGTAGCAAATTGCAAGTGGCAGCCTGAGTAACTAACTCATGAGTCAGTACTTTTATTTTTCTCCTCTAGTCTAGACTGCTGATAATGTAAATTGTTGAAACCCTGGGTAAATAATTGGGAGTGCAATCAACAGCAAGCAAGTCTTTATCTGCTAATAAAACATTTGAAATGCAGAAGTCTGTCTTTGTCCAGCAGTTCTTAAAAGGCAGTTATTGGTCTTGCTGTTGTTTCTGCATAGCAATTAGGATTTTTATGGTCGCTAATTGTACATCTGAAAATTTATACAGTTTATTTTCTGCCTGTGTTTTTCTTTGCACAGAGAAAAGAAGCACAATATTTACGGTTGTAAGGAGGTTAACATTATATTTTCTGCATGGAGATCTCTGTAGCTCTCTAGAGATTTGTACCATTTATAGAACCCAAATTTTCTAGGTTCTCTCATGTGTGGCATCAAGGGCTTATAGCTCATTAAGGATTTTCTGAATGGGATCTTTGTCACATTCTCAGAGTGTGACTTGAAAGTTATATACCAGCTCAGTCATCAACTGTGACTTTTATTATTAAAGCTGTTACTGCTTCAGAATCTGTATTAGAGGAGGTGCTTCTTGGTTTTTCATGCTGCTATTGGGAATGCTTTTCCTTAGAGCAGAAACTTGCGTTATATATTCTAAAGGGAACCTGTTTTTTTTAAATTTAGTTACTGTAGTTTACATCTTGTCATCTTCTTCCTACATCCCTACTTGATTCACTTTTTGAAATTAGTCCATAGAAGTATCCAGCCTCTTGGGCCCCCAAAAGATAATGGCTATGTCGTATCAGAGTCACATGTGAGAAAGAGCTGTTTTAGCTGCAGACAATGAATTGCCTGAAAGATGGACCCCTGCGGGGAGTGATTGAGGAAACTTGAGTTCCTGCTCTGCAGCACCTCTAAGGAGCCTGACTCCATTCATTAATCCCTGACCCATCCGGACTCTTTTTCTTGGGTCTGGAACATCCCCTCATCTGAGGTGTATTTGGATCTGTGTGTCAGTCAGGCTGTTCCTCTGCTCTAGCATAAGGGCAGTGATAATTAGTAACCAGGTAGCTGTCTTTAAGAATATATAGTTAGAAATGCCCCCCACCCCAACCCCCATGTATGTTTTTCCCAAAAGATGACTAGTGCCTGGGTCTGTGAAGTCCCGCTTCTTTCACACTCCCTCTAAGGAGTCTGTGAGCATGTCTGCACTACTGGGAGGAAAGACAACAAACAGAGCTGTCTCCATCTGTGCAAAGCAGGGAAGCACAAAAGCAGAAACATGCACGTTGGCTGCACACGAGCCAGCTTAGGTCCAGAAAGTCTGGCTGTGTTTACGTGTAGCTGCGCCAGGGCTAAATCATGCTGAGATGTAGCAGGTGAGTCACGCAGTCCTGTCCTGCGTTACACAGACTTCCCGTGAGTCACACTATCCTTTTAGATGGTTGTGATTCTCCTTTGCAGAAACCAATGTACTCTCTGAAGGTTTTATAGACTTTTAATAATCTAGCAAAATAAGGTTCAGAGTGGAAGGTGTCTGAAGTTGACAGCTTGGTCTATATTTGACTAGTTTGCGACATCTGGAAAACCCTTTGGTGGTTTTTGGTTTTCTTTCAGAATATCGATAGAAGCTAAGTCAATGCATAAATGAGAAAAGTSACTTCTGCTTACTGGTCTGAAAACATGAAAGGCTCAAATCATGGTTATATGTAAACATTATGAGATTAATACATGGTAATCTTTACACTGTTTCCAACGTGATTTCATATCACCCTGATTCCTTTCAACAGCAACTCCCTAGGAGTTAACAGTGAACCACAGAGCTACTGGCAGGCTATTTCCCATGAAATCAAGGTGTATGTCATTGGTTTGGGGGCTGTTACTTCTGCCCCAGTGTCTTTTGGGCCTGTTGGATTATTTCAACCACGTATGACAAAAGAAGGGAGACCTTGGGCCTACTTTTGAGTTTCCAACAAACTGTGTGAAAACATGCAGCTTAATATCTACTAATATCCCTCTTTTGGGAACATGACAGTATATGACCGTGTTATCGTTAGCTGCCAGAGAATCAGCACAGGAGAGAGACCTGATGAATGTAACAGTCATGGAAAACGCATCAGTCAAGAGCGTGCATCATCTAAAGGCACTGAACAATGAAATGCAAAGCTTCAGGAAACCAGGGTTTGGTACTATCAGTGTTCATGGAAATCCTTGTTGACAGATGGAAAACAAAGAATCTCTGGCAGCAGGAAGAATCACTCCTGATTTGCACATCAAGGGACAATTTCTAGGGACTTCGCTCTCAGCACAGAATATGAACTGTTCTTGAATTACAGGAGCTGGAGAAAATTCTGCCTCTGTGCTCATCTCAGAGGTGCTCTAAGTAGTTTAGTAGTAAACAGTAGTAAACTAGTTACTTGTTTAGCTTTAGTGAAAGGGTTCTGTTGAAGTCACCATTTAAGCTTATATTATGTTGCTGATTTTATACTCTTATGAAAACATTTTAAATGATGTTCACGTTATAGATCTGTGGAATCAGTGGGGAGTTCTGCTGCATGCACCATACAGATGGAGATAGGGTTTTAAATTGAGTACTTCATAACCCTGCTAGAGAAGACGTAAGGCAGAAGATATATCCCATCTAGCTGGTTTCCGAGTTCGTCTTTTTCCTGCGTTGAGAGACAAGCAGTCCTGTGTGTTTTCCATGGAAGATGTTTGATTTTGGCTTTTTCATTTGCATTATTAGCGAACAGCTGCATGAAGGACTGTTTCATTGGCTACCATGCTGAAATCATCAAGCACATTTCAACTGCAATTGCACTGTCTGCATTTAAAAATATTTTCCATATTACAGTGTACTCCTATAATTTAAAAATGAAACCTATTTTCAGCTACTGTCTGCTAAATTTGGGGGGGTGTCCATTCACTTGGAAAAAATGGACACAACTGTTTCCTTGTACCATGAAGTTTCTGTCTTTAAAAATGTTAAACTTCTCACTTACGCTGTTAAAGACAAAAATTCCAGGTGTCTATAGTAAGAAAGATTGTGTTCTTCATTCCCTCCAAAGCCATATTTTTTTTTATATATTTCTTTTAAGTACATTATTATTTGCACAGTGAAATTAGCTTTGCAAGAGGGATGAAAATCCTTGTCAGAGCAATTTTAGCAAAAAGATCAAAGGAATTAAATATAAATTCTCTCCAAGGTGAGCATGTGGGTTTTTTTCTTTTTTGAACAGGGAAGCCTTGGATTAATTACTTTTAATTTAAAATCAAATCAATGGATGGAAAGGAAGTCTTTTCAAAGAGCACTGCAGTTTGCTTCTTAGAGTGAACAGTATTTTAGTAGGGTGACTAACAATGTGCATTTTTATTTTTAACCTCTGACCTGTGCCCTCCCCACCCCTTTACCTAACCCCTTCCATTTGCCCTGGTCAGTTAACAGGCAGGAGCATTTGAAAACAATCATGGATGACTATGATATCAGGTCTGCTGCCAGCATTTTAGCATCTGTTAAAGAGCAAGAAGCTCGTTTCGAGCGGCTTACCCGTGCACTTGAGGAAGAGCGGCGCAATGTCTCCTTGCAACTTGAGCGTGCCAATCAGCCAGCAGACCGAATGAGCATTTGCAACATTGGCAATGGTCAGCCACTGGCAACCGCCTGGCAGCAGCTTGTACTGCAGGTAACAGCCTGCTCATTTTACCTGTTGCTAGAGTTCACCTATACCAGAATTTCCCATTCCAGAAAGTCAGGTGCATCTTGTTTGTCATCAGCATTTCATTCCGTAGCTTGTCTTCTGATACCCCAGAGCTGGTATGCTTCATCGATTAATTTGGTAGCTCAGACTTCAGAGCCTTGGCTTAGAAGTTGCTTTTACTTCCTCTTAGTTCATGGGATACTTTTAAAAATGTATGCATCCTTGAGTATTAAACCCTAAAGAGAGATCTTCACACGCTCCTCTAAATCAATGCACTTGCTGTAAGTATGGTGATGTGCTGGTGATTGAAAAAGAAGGCTGCATCATAATCTCCATAGCAAACAAAATTTCCATTAGAAATAGTTGGACTTTGAATAGAGGGAACAGCATGAAAAGCAGGGATTTCCCTCCTGCGAAGTCTCATTGTTTGTGTAGGGAGGACTTCATAATTTGTTTCTCATGTTTATTGAATCGATAGACTTCATTTTAATGATGCAAACTGGCTTTGTGGTAGCCTTAGATTTCCAAATATTATTTTGCTTGATATGTGTTCTTTAACTGTTTAAATGTGCAATGATGAACTACTTACATCTCTAAATTACTTAAGCTCGCAAATCACTGTGACGTGCAAGGTAAGTCATGCAGAAGCAATAGTACCGTTTGTGAAGGTCCGTTTCCTAAGAAAACATTGTTCAATTCGGACAGAAACTCCAGGCTATGGGGATTCTAGAAGTTGTTTCCCAATTATACCAGACTGTTTTACAATTATACTTGCATTGAGCTGTATTCAGGCAGACTTCACATTATATTATGTTAGCATAGCTTTTCTATTAACAGCTGCCATGTTTCTGTATGTGTAGATGCTTGAATATGGGACTTCATGTGAAAGAAGCAGCCTGCACTAGTTAGGCTAAAAGTCTGACAGTAGCTGGTAGGAGCTGTAGGTTGTTATCCTCTTGATTAGCAGCTGGGCTGGGGAGAGGGGAGATGTGCTTACATATTTTTTAATAGAAAAAGGACAAGTTCACCTTCACTTTTTCTGAAGGACTTTGTGCAAAGTGCCTGATTAATAGCTCCAGAATGAAATTCCTTATCCACAAAACTGATGAAGCATGAGTTTTCTGCAGTGTTATGGCTTAAGGTCTAACCACTTCCAAGAAAACTTAATAAAAGACTTTAAGTTACTGGGGTCTACGTGACTCTTATGGAGAAACGGCCCCTGTAAGTGACCCCAGACTGAATGTGTGTACACTCAGCTCATTGCCACTGGGCGAGGGGAGCTTTACTTCATAAATAATTAGTGTTGAGGTTTTTAGAGTAGCTTGTATATGAAATAAAATGGTTGAATAGCTAAATATGCACAGTTAAGAATTAATGTAAGGTTATTTGTGTGAATTTTCATTAAATGTACTGAGGGCCAAATTCCTCCCTGACTTACTAGAATTAATTAAATAGTGTTTAAATGAAGGATGAAAGCTGTACATTCAGTCTTATGCAGAATCTATAATGATTTAATCTTTACTATTATATATTGCATTTCATTGTTAAGAGCACACAAAGCAAAAGGCACTCTATACTCTGCTGTCTGTAACGGCTGCTCACACGCTATAGTGAAATGCAGCTATCTCTGAAGCTGTATTTCAGTGAGGACAGACTGATTTCTGCTTATCACCCTATTCAACCTTTTCTTGTAAGTAATATTACGAAATAACTCAAGTAGTAGCTTTTCCATTTGGAAGTTGCATAGGTGATTATAGGTAATCTAGTTATGCTGTGTAGAATTTGAGCAAAAAATGAGGGTTAACTCCATTTTATGAGAATGCCAAATAATCTTTAATGATCTCCACAACCAGGCATCAGTTTTCCATGTTGTTTGCTTGTCAAAGTGGAATCTGTCAAAGGGATTTGTTAGGGAAGTGTGTATAGTCAGGGCTTTGTTAACAGAGTCTCTCTCAGTACTTTTTTGTAACATATGCTCCCAAACTTATTTCCTTCTTAGAAAAGAAAATTAAGCTGGTGGGTTGGTTTTTTTTTGTTTTGTTTTGTGGGTTTTTGTTTGTTTGTTTGTTAATTTTAGAAAATGAGAAATAGTATGTAGGCAATGTGAACTGTAACAGTTTTCTGAAGTCCCCAAAAGACAAAATCAAGGTCTTATACAAATATTGATTCTAATTAATTCGTTCTGGACTTTTTTGCTGGCAACTTTTTTTTTTTTTTTTTTTTTTTTAAAATACCACCTTTACACTCATTCTATAACAATACTTCCCTGTCCTAGGCAGCCCATTTAGCCACTTCCTTCACTTCACTTACTGGTGAGTTCTGCCTGTTCAGTGTGAATTTAGAATACTCGAATGGAACATGTGAACCATGGTGCACTTGTTGACATTTGCTGGGAGTGGATATGGCATGGTGTCTTTTGGCCCCTGACAAGAAATATCAGATCTGCAAATGAGATCAGGGATGTGCTGTAATTGCCAAAAAACGTGTGCATAGACTTCATAATTTTACATTAAGAAAGTGTGGGGGATTTTTCTAAAAAGTATCTTAAAGTTGTTTTTAGTGGGAGAAGTTGATTACTTGGACAATCTAAACAAATCATTAATGGTTTGTTCAAATATTAATTAGAAATAGCTGAGATTATTCTTCAATGGGCATTTTTCCCAGAGGAGGTGTTTCTGGGAGACACTGTCCTCACAATAAGAGGTCCTAAATGTTGCTGAAATGTCTCCCATTAATATTAGTGAGAGTCTTTTATTGAGGTAGTGGCCAAAGCATTCGTGTTTTCATAGCCCATTGTAGAAGGCAGTGCCTGCCAAACCTCAAGGCTGTGCCCATGGATTTGTACCCATCTCTCCTTCCTGCAAGAGGCAATAATCAGCTACTGCCATGCGGGCAGCTAGCTTTAACCAGCACAGTTTCTGGTGAATAGGGACACAAGTGCTGTGTGTGGTTAATGCTGTTGAACAAGTGGGTAAATGTAACTTCTGCCTTATGTAGCTTCCCCAGTCTTAAAGGCTGGCTTCAATTAGAGTTTGTTGCTGACTGTGCAGCCAGTGATGTGAATTAGGGTGTTTCAACTCTAGATCTTTTGGAAGATGTGCAACGTTATACCTGCGGATTTTGAAGTGGTCAAATAAAGTGCTCTTCCAGACTAAGAACCCTCTGGACAAAAGGTCATTAGTTACGCAATGGAAACCTTTGCATTACTCTGAAAAATGTAACATTTAATGAAATTCTAATCATAGAGCTTTTATCAGGTTAATAAAAATCTCCTAAAAATCCTTCCAGTTTTTAAGGATGTTCTTGACTCTGTTCCCTGTTCTGGCTTTGAGTGGTGGGAGCCACTTGGCTGGCCATTGCTGTTTGTTACTGAAAGTGAAAATCTGGTTGTACTAAAAACAGCAGAGCTGTCTGTTAATGTGTATTTGTGTTTGCTTCTCTAATTTTTGCAGTAAAGAATGTAAAAAAATATTTTTTTGGTTGTTATAGTATCCCAAGCTGTGGGAGTCTTGGCAGTCTTTGCCTTTTTATCAGTTTACCAATGCAGGCATAGTCCAATAAGCTTCTAAGTCACTAGTGAGTAGCACCTATCATGTGTCTTCTACATGTTAAAGTATCTGATTGATAATGTTTTTTACAAGCTTGATAAATCTTAATACTGTTCATGTGTGAGGTATTTAGTTTAATCTACCTGGTTCTATTTCACTTCTTTTCAAATCAGACTTCTGCTGCTCTTCACAGTGGGAACTAAAGTAGGACAGGGAGAAGATATGAAAGTGCATGTGTAGGGTATGTACTATAGTGGGCTGAATGCACAAAGCTGCAATATTATCACTGGATAGCTAACCATTCAGAGCATAACTTTTTAATAATAAAGAATATTCTCTTTTTTTTTTTTTTAACTTTTATTAAAACATCAGACATGTGAAACTTATTAAACACAAGGCTATATCCTGAGTTGGTTTAAATTGGCATGGCTCCATGGGTTTCAGAGAAGCTCTGCCAAGTCTGATCAGCTGGGGAGCTGAACAACAATGTTTGCATTCAAAGATCTTTTCCCCATTGGTACACATTGACAATTTCCATTCCTGTTAATGTTTCATAACCAAAATAAAGTACAGCATTCAATAAACCTCTTTTGCCAACAAATACACTGTAACAATACTTTGACTTCAATGATTTTGCAGTGACCTATAGGGATTTGAGAGGGGTTCCCTCTCAAAAGGTAGGTATTATCCCCCTTCTTACAGGTAGGAAAGCTGTGGGAGTTGCCCAGTCTCACATGGTATAAATAACAGAAATCAGCCCCTTGCATGCTGGTGCAGAGTCTTACTTATCAGATTGACTCTTATGCCTGTAAGAAGTAGCATAAGTTGATCTGAGAAGTCTTTGCATCGACAAAATCATCCAATAATTAAAAATGTATTTCATTTGACTGTTATTTCTATTCTTTTAGGTTCCCTGTGGTGTGTTTGTTGGGGTGGTTTTTTTATGTTTGTTTTTTTAGATATATCAGGTGGTACATTTGGCTAAGGAGGTACTGGTATAGATTAAACCCAAAATGGAGATTGTGTGTGTGCATATATGGTAGTATAATATAGATATTCCCACACGCTTTTTACAAAGCCTGTTATTAAAAAAGCCTATCAGCATAAATTCACTCCGGTGTACATTTTTTTCTTAGAATGATATTTTTGTTTAAAACCTAGTGGTATTAAATTGGTAGTCTTGTTGCAAGTTTTACAGAATTCTGCTGTACTTTATGGAATACTTCTTACACATCGAACAGTAGTTCCCATAAGAAGGAAGCTCCGTTACAGTCCTGATGCCACAGAATTGGTAAAGGCTGCCGAGGAGTAAATAGTGACTGAACAATGGCTATAGGGTTTGTGGTATGCTTTCTAGAGGTCTGTCAGTCAGTAACATGTGCCAAGAGACCTGTGACTGCAACTCTAAGTTACATCAGTTTTAGTGACTAGTTTCTTCCCCTAAAAGGAGGGATTAAATAGCTTCTTTTGTTTTCAAAAGCAAAATACAAGTTTTGGATCCTGTTTTGACTTTAAACTTCAATCCAGCCAGCCTCACTGACAAATTTTTGACTCAGCGTTAGGCCAGCAGCTTCAAAGGTTTCATCCTGTCAATCTGTTGTGCTTTTTCACACCATGTAAGAATGAGGCTTGCTGAGATTCTTAATGGTAAAGTGTGCAAGTGCGTTGTATGGGCTGAAATTTCCAATAATCAAACCAAGCTGAATCAGCATGATGTGATACCGATGAATATAGCTTAATATCTCGTATTTGTGTAGCTATTACACCTAGTAATATACATTATTATACAAGCTTCTCACTTGTCACTTGTAAAGACAGCCCTGTGCGTGATTGTGCAATTGCAGTAGTTAACATGGCATGAATATGGTGTTGGAGGCAGAACAGAGCTTGTTTGTACCTTTTGTAATACCGTACACAATAATTTGGTCCCTTAGACATGACTGAGACAGACTTCTCTGAAATAGGGCTTGTGATTATGCCATTTATAAAGGCTTATTAACGATTCACTGAAGCCTGCTCTACAGTCATTTTGTTAGCTTAACTATTTCACTACAGATTTGGATTTTTTTTTTTCCTCTCTGTTGTTCTTTAAACTGAAGGAATATAATTAGTGTGATGCCAGGTATGGTAAGTTACACTGTTACAAATATATCTTGTGCAAGTCCTATTAGTGGGTTGTTCCCCTATATACGTGGCCATCCTGAAAGCGACGGAGTTAGAGTAATGCAAAAGCTGTTGCTTCTGAACTAAGGAAATACACACAATAATAAATTGTTTAAATATATAAATCAGGAAAAAACAACTTAAATTTAAGTGTTGAGGTTTTTGAGTCAGTCTTTTTTTTTATTGCTACTATGATTATTCATTTGTTAAGAGGTATGGTAATAAACACAGGCTCAAAATTCTCTATCATGTTTAATTAGTGTCCTACCTCTATAACTGGTAAGAGCTTTTTTCATATGTTTCTCCATGCTTTTTCATAAATTGATATATAGTTTTGGTGCAAATGTTCACTAACTTTGTGTTTAACCAAGGTATTAACAAAATAGAGTTGAAAGGAAGGCAGAGAGGTAAGTGGGAATGAAGAAGCTTAAAAGAAATCACATACTGGTTTTTTGGTTTTTTTTTCCTATTAACACCCTTGCCAAAAAAGACCCGCAAACCCCCTCCCAACAAATAATAGCCCAAAGGCCATCTTGAAATGTCAGTAATCAACCAAGTTAATAAAATTTTTCTTCACTTTGCAAATGTGATTATAGCTGTTCAAGGAAAATCAGCTTATGGAAAAAAGCTACAGAATATTTTCATAGTTACGATTTGGATCATTTATATTACAGCTTATGTTCCAGAGATATAACACCTGTTTAAAAACTAAAAAACACATTTTCCTTTTTTTTTTTTTTTTTATTTTTTAGGCAGGTATTTTGTAGCTATAATTAAGCACTGATATTCTTCAGTTTTTATGTTAATCCGAGGTACCTGTGACTTCTGCCAAAAATGACATTTTGTGAATTGAGGGTCAGTTTCAAGTAAAAGGTGAACTCTAAAGCACACCAGAACACATGGCGAGAATTTAAAAAAATTCAAGATTATTAGCTCAAATTGCTTTTCTAAGAAAATACCATCAAGTTAACCTTTCTGAGTTACAGTTTGGGCAACAATAACTCTTCTGTCTGTATTTCATTACTTTTATTTAAGATTCTTTGCTCCACATTGACATAGTGCAGACTGTTAGAATATAGAGACTGTTTCCAGTGCTTTGATAGTAAGAACTTGGGTGCATTAATATTGTATATATGTTTGAACATATGCAGAGAAGAAGCAAAAATGGGTTCTGAGCTGCACTGAGTCATTGGCTTACCTTTTTTCTCCTCTCCATCTTATACAGAATGCAGTTCCATCTTTGCGTGTAAATCTTTATGTCATTAGTTCTAGTTCGTAGTACCTCTTGGCTTCCTTTGTTATATAACATATTTGTGCTCATATTAAGGGACTGACAGCATGGAAAATGACTTTTTTTTTTTTTTTTGCCTTACAGGTAAGGTCAGGTACAGACAACAATGCTGTTGGTTCATGACAGCTCCCCGGTGTTACAGTACTATTTCCTGTTACAATGCCAAATACCCAGAAAAAAACTCATCGGTAGTTAACCCATGCATGTCCTACTTCTGCTAGTACTGAGCAGATTGCAAAATGTTGAAAGAATTTGTAGGGATAGTCCTAATTCCTTTATAAAACCAGTTGAAACCATAGAAATGTAACTTCTGATTCAGGGGTACAGTATGGTTCCGTGTCAGAGTCGTATCATGCCTCTTCTCCAGCCAGCTGCTGGTGCCCCTGCTCTCAGCTTCCCTCTCTCTGTAATTCAGCTCTTGTGTTCTTTTGGCCTACAGATCACTGTGCAGTTACACATGCACTAGCTATGCCATCAGCCTGATCCTGTAAATTCGGTACGTATGAGTAGTCTTACTGAATTTCTAGGAATGACCTGGGTCAGGTTTCAGCTTCTGCATATGTGGAACTATTCAAAGGTTCCAGGCGGGAAGGAGGGGGGAGATGTGGCAATATGATTCCCATGGGAGAATGAGTTCTTAGATCAGAATTCAGTGTGAGCTGCAAGATATTTGCAGTACCTATGAATCCCAGCACAGTTAGGAACTGGACCAGAAGCCATTACTCAGCTACTTTTCAGGGAGACGTGTTACCCATGTATGATGTATGATCCCACCCCTGGCTTCTGCTGTGTTGGAGATTATAAATAGTTGAGTTTAGCTTGGAGGTTGGAGCTTTTGCCGCCTTTTTTATGGATGTTGTCCCATCTCTGTGAAAGCATCAACCCCTGGTTTACAGTGAGAGTCAGGATCTTTTGCTGATAGCTCAGCAACAGTGGAAACTGGAAGCAAGGAACTGATGTTTCTCAGGGCCAAAGTACTGCACATTGCTTAAGACAGTGTTGCTAAGCCAGCCTGTACCTTACAGGAATTCAGCAGAGCAGTAGCTCTCTTGGAATTACTGCACGTGTTTCAAATAGAGACTTTCCAAAGTGACAGTATGGCATGTTGCAGCACTGTGAGCTCAAGGAGCTCCTGCTGTTTGCCCTTCTGCTGGGATTACCCAAATTCCAAAAGAAATCATAGAACCTGCCTCCTGTATTGCTGGAGGAATGTGATAGCACAAGGCTAACAAAAAAAGAGAGTTTGTGCAACAGGCATCATGGTATATCTCATATGAGAGCCTCTGAAAGATGGACTCAAGTAGTACTCCTGCGAGAATTTACATTTCCTGGTTCTTCTATTTCTTGTTATAGCTTCTCCCCTATGATGATTCTTCAGTCTTCATTTAAGGCCTTAGATGATAAAAACATGGATACAAAAGTGAATGGCAATATTAGCATCAATTTCAGCAACAACTAAGAAGATTTGACCAGCTGCATCAGAAGCTGTGAAGTGCTTTCCAGAAGGGATTTATTTGATAAGCGAACCACTTAAACCCCACTTATTAGAATTATTTGGGGCTCAGATCTGCTGGCATGCAGCAGAATCCACTCAAAATCTGATGCATTATCTGAGAAGTGTTTGTATAAAACTTTGTCAGCAAGTCTAGTTTAAAAGGTAGATGCCAAAGGATTCATTAAAAAATTTAAAAAAGGGAACCCAGCAACTGAGAAACTGACCCTCTGTCTGGTAAGGAAAGAATTATTTTATTCTTTCCAACACAATGATTTGTTTTTTTCAAAATTTAATTATATACTATTTTATAGTTTTACATGTGCAGGTTGAAAATACATCTTTTAGCTCAAAGATGCATGCCTTTGCAGAAATCTCACTTTTCTCTCTATCATCAACAGTACCTCACTTTCATGTCTCACACTTCATCTCTTAAGTATGTGCTCTGCAATTTTATATGGTAACTGCTAAATTCCAAAGTGCCATCTAATGTTTGTCAGCAGGACAGCAACTGGTTTATGCTAATGATTATAGTAGTGCAAAGCAATGACCACATTTACCCTAAGCATCTCAGAAATATTTTTGCAGTTTCATTTGCCTTGAAAAGTCTCAACTTCTTTTGTTTTGTGTGAATTTTTATTGAATGAGTTTTGGAAGCAACTGAAAGGCAAGGATTTTCTTATTTTGTTTGCCAAGATTTGTGAAAGAGTAGTTTTCCACAACTGTTAACCTTTCTGGCCTGGAACTGTGCCAGGTTTAAATTAAAATTATTTCATTTGAATGACAAATTCACAGTTTCGTAATAATTTTCCATGATTTTACATTGCTTTACCAATAGAACTATGTTTTCTTCTAGAAGTACCTACAAGAGAAACACATTAAAAATAAATTCTGCTTGCTGTGTGTACCTTATTATGTAAACGGGCATCTAGGTTGTTCTTTGCATGACGTCTCTGAGTGTTGCAAGATCAGTAAGTATAACTGCAAATAATTATTAAAAATGTCTTAAAACAGGAACATTAAAATGTAAACATTAAAACATTAAAGAGTAATATCAGGTTTAACAGGATTTTTTTAAAAAACAACTTTCTAGTCACACTTACCACATTTGCTTCTTGATAATTAACATGAAAACATCTCACATTTTAAAGTTGTGATTTATTTTTCATGTTCTACTGCTTGTTTATTTCTCAGCTCAGACAGCAGAACATGATTAATTGTACTGGCTTTTTAAGATTTTTAATTCTCCTACAATTTAGTTCCCAAGCTTACTACTGTACTAGTTCAGCTGGGATGTTCAGGAAGAAAGATTTTAAACCTTCACAAAACCTTTTTGCACTATTTCTCTCAATTTTATGAAAAGATTTTGTTACTAATACAGGCCTTGATCCGTACGCATACAAGCGAGGCAGACCTTTATCCYTACAAGGCATTGCACAGGAGTCGGTCGGTCTTCGTAAGCCTCCACCCGTGCAGATCCACATGTAGCTGCAAGAATGTTTTGCAGAAACTTTAAAACCAACAAGCAGGCAAACAGGCAATTTCCTCTTCCCCTGAGCCCTTTGAGCTTTGGACCTGAAGGGTTCAACCTGGCTTTTAAAACCAAAAATCTTCTACAATTCCATTTCAGCTGTCTCCAGTATCTATAAGCTCTTGTGAACTAATGCTGAAAGAGCCCAAAATGAATGTTGGGTTATGATGACATCGATAAATTACTGAGCCTTTTGCTAGTTTAGGCCATCTTGTCAGTGGTTCAAATTATGCTCTTGTGTGCTTTGTCACAAATGTGGAGTAATTCACTGAAGTCATCGGTGTGACTGAGAACAGAATGTCCAAGGATGGCCATGGGCAGCCTGAGGCTGCGTGCCAACTATAATCAAAGCCTTTGATTTAAATAAATGTCAGAGTTTACTCTTGATATATATTTTTTTAAAAACCTCCAAAACAAAACTGCTTCCCTTTTTAAGCTACCAAATTACTAGCTGAAGAGAATATTTTTTAACCATAGTTGTGGTGACTGGAAAATGCTGTAGCATACTCTCTGAGTTCATTTTAGGGACTTAGTCTAAACTGTGTCTTGAGCTGCTGGCAGAGTGGCACTTTTAGAATACTGTAGTTAAAGATTGAAAAGAACTATAACCTCTGTGTTTCTAACCCATCTCAATTAGCTCTTCTTCATTATATATTTCTTCTTCATATATATTTCCATATATATGTTTATATATTTCTTCTTCATATATATTTCCATATATAAGTATTTCAAATACAAGAAACTTGCTCTGGAATAAAATTTCATACACAGAGACCTTAATTCTGTCTTCAGAAGAAAACCCAAAACAGCTTCAGGTTTTGGGTTGAGGAGGATAGTAATTACCATAGTAATGGTTGATAGTACAGACAGCTATCAATCCAGTACATAATGGCAAACCACGTTTTTGCCCTCTGAATGAGAGAATGGCATGTTAACCTGGTATCTTCTGAGCAAGTGATTGTAACATGCAGCTTGAAATACAGCACAAATCATCTGGAAAATCCAAAACCCAAAACAAAATCTAGGAAATTAAAAATGGTTAATACTGGGTCTTTCTTTCCTGCATTTGAGTGTCTTTGTTTTCCTTTGTAATAACTACAGCATGAAATTATGGTCACAGTACCAACCTTAAATTTGATTTGTTTTCCTTGCTGTTGTCATTCTGTTATAAATGTAATGCTATTTTAATTTTTTTTCTTAAACTTTTCTTTTTTCTATTTTTATCCCTGTAAAATGTAGTTGATTCTTATCTAAATGAAGCTGCCGGGAAGAAGCATAGGTCATTCATTCAACCGCGACCTATATGCAGTGACATGTAGCTTCCTCTGTCCTTTATTTCTAATATAAGCAGCGCTGTCACCAGACTGTCCTTGTTCTCATCCTGTCATATGACAACTTGGATGAAATGGAGTTGGCTGATACGAGATGTAGCAAGATGGAAGCTGTGTTTGTATACAAATGAAAATCCCCTGAACTTACTGAAATGCCTAATGGTGTTCCTCTACAGAAAGTGTCTGCTTCCTCTTTGCCATATTGTTCTTCAGCCTTGTGATCCTTTAGACCTCTTCTTTAATACTGGATTCTTAAATAAGGATGACACTTAAAATCATCCTCCATTTATATACAAACCACTCCCCGACTGAGGCGATCTGGCTTCGTCTCCATTTCTAACCTTGCAGTATGAAAGCAGAAAGATTGTCAAAACCATGTTGATGGAAATGTTAGAAATATCTTGGTGGATTTGTCCTACTAGAGCCATGCAACCATTTTGGAGCAAGGACGGATGCTTTGAAAGGGCTCATGTAATTTTTCAAATATATTTAAAAATGATGGAAATGCTAACAGGAGAAGATTTCAAAATGTGTCTTGGAGATACAATGTTCTGTTTTCATTTGTCTGTATTAAAATAATTACATAGGGCACCCTGACACATCACAGTGTACTGTTCTTTAGTTCCCTCACTTACCTTGTTTATTTGCTGCATGAAATTCACAGAAAAATAATAAAATACCCTCAGCATGGAAGCACCTATATGAATATAGGCTGTCTAATTCTGAGAGTTGCCATGGGTGATCGTGGTGCTTTTGCCTATATGGTTAGCTGGGATTCTTGATTCATCTTGTGCCTTCTTGCTCTGTTGGGTTTATGGAAGTTACATATCACTGAAGCCGTATGTTATGTTTCCAGGCAGAGCTGTAAACCATTTCATTTTTGCTGCCCCTGAGAGCAGATCAATCTATAGTGCAGCACTAGTGATGGAGAATTTTTTAAGGGTAATGGGAGAAAATAAAAAAAGAGAGCTTGGCCCAGATACTATACTACTCCATCTTCCAGAGAATTAAATCCCTTCCTATTTATAAATTTTTAATTTCTCAGAAAGAATAAAGAAGGTTTTCACCCTACTTTTGCAGCTGGGAAAAATGTGACAGATTAAGAAATTAAGGTTCATTTAAAAAAAAGGGGGGGCGGGAGGTTGCGATGTAGTCAGCAGTCTGATACTAATGGATAGAGCGTTTGTTGCCAGAATTTGGAAGTTCAGTATAACCTTAGGGATCTAATCCATAACTCTTATTTAGGTAATTAGTTCTTCTCCTTCAGCATTGCCAAATCCCAGCATTCAGAATTATATGAGCTGGTAAAATATTGCAAGTGGCTAAGAAATAAGGGGACTTGAGATGTATTTTGCCTTTTTTTTTTTTTTTTTTTTTTTTTTTTTTTTTTTTTTTTTTTTTTTTTTTTTTTTAAATCCTTGGCTTTGAGTCAAAACATTTTCAAAATTTACTTTACAACCAGAAGGCCTACAAGCATCTATTATATTTTTGAAAAGAAAATTATGTTTTTAAATAACAACCTGACGCCAGAAGGTGGGACTTCAAAATTCAGCAACAATAATCTTGCATGGCTTGCACAAATACCTGTGGGTTTACAACACGAGAGACGACTTATGTGAGTAAGAATTGGCAAGTCCATCCAGGAAGGTTTTCAGTTTCGTCGTTTTGCATGCAAGAGTAGCTACTTCAGTGCCCTATGGATATAGACTTTATAACGTTTTTTTCTTTGACAGTGTGTAAAGGTCTGGCACATATCCATGTGCATGCCTAAATTGAATGGTACTTTTCAATGCCAGCATGGCCTCAACAAAAGTTGAGCTATTTTAGTTTGTTAACTGAAGAAAAGTTGGACAAGGAGAAGCGGGGGGGGAGAGAGTGCTGTACAAAAGTGTACAGGAGACTCATACAAAATGCGTTCCTTTTGCTTTGGCCTTTAAGTATTTTATTAATGGCCACTACCAGTTGCCTCTAAATTATTCCACTGTAGATAGACTCAGAGCATATTTTTTCCCTCCAGTGAAGCAAATACTTTGCTTCAGCTAAACCTTGTGGAACATCTACCATTGCCCTTGTCAACCTTTACGGCATTTATTTTTAAACAAATTAGGGTCAGAGTTGGGTAACGTAGTTCTGCCCTGTTCTCTGCCCCTAAAATACAAAGCCTTAGCTCTAATATTCAGCCGGAATGCTGACATTGGCAGTAACAGGAAGGCTGAAATTAGGATTAAATAGGTCTGAAACATTCCTTCTGGTCTTAAATGTCAGTATAGGAGATGCCACCTTTTCACATTGATCTGGTAGGATTGATATTAATTAACATGTTAATTATGTTGACACTGGAAGCATGTTTTAGAATTTTCAGGGAACCTGAAGCTGGGATGAAAAGACACTTTTGTGCAAAGGCACCTATTCTGATAATTAAAGAAGATTAAATTGTAATGTACCTTCCTTTCTGCTTTATAGCTGGTCTCGCTGTCTCTGACTATCCCTGTTTTCCAGGGATAGTCTCTAATTTGATTCCAGTAGCTTTCAGTCCCTAATTACCATTGTCCAGCCACCAGCTGTTACAGCGGTGGATTTATTTATTGCTTTGGTTTGCTGCAGAAACCTAGTACAGAAGAGGAAAAACAACCATTACCCCTTGTCTGGTGACTGCAAGCAGTGGTGGTTATTTAGCACCGGGGGGAGGACTTAGCTGGCTGCCTCAGACCTGGTTAACTACTTACATCTGAAGGGCAAGGCTTTAGTTCCAGTGCTGGGTAAGCATGCCCTCCTGCCCCCGTGGTGGGTCCAGGTGGGGGAAAAGTCTTCAGGTTTAGTTAAGGTTGGTTTACACCGACCTACGTAGGTCTCTTTCTTATAAGGCTTGATGTCTTAATATATTTATTAATATATATCCTTTCTGCAATTTCTTGGAAAAGGCAGAAAGAAGGATCAGATCCTAGAATAAGAAGTATGGGAAGCTCTCCTCCATAGGGATTTCATGGAGGTTTGCAGCCTGGCTGCCTGTTCAAAGACTGAACATTAAAAGCTGGGTACTTCCAATTTACTAGCAATAAACGGGCGTGAAAACCATGCTGTATCATGCTGTGAAGTCCCAGTTTTTGTTGCAGAATGTGGTGAATGCAAGGTATAGCACATCTGGCATTCATTTTGGTAATGAGTAATTTATCAAGACACTCTTTTAATGAATGTGGGACAGGTTTGTGGGCAGGTGAATGGTTTTTAAAAATGAGGCCAGTTCTACATTGAGCTATAAGCCTCACTGCATCTGTGCAAGATGGAAAAGGGAGGAGACTGTGATGGAAGATCATCTTTCTCTGGTGTTGGTGCGTTAGGGATGGCATGAATCTCGAAGTGCAAAAAGTAAGCAAGCAAGAGGATTTCCTTTCTTGTGCTTTCTTGTTAGACCTCCCTATAATTCACGAGGCAACTGCGCTTTTAGCGCAGACGGCGTCTGAAGGGCTTTCTGCCTCCGTAGCCAGCAGGTTAGCGTTTTCAGAGACGCTGTAACAGTGACATTTTCCCTCTTTGTCTTCGTAACCCAGCGGGAGAGATCCGGCGGGCCGGGCCGGGAAGCGTGGGAAGCCCGGGGGCTCCGGGCGCGCAGCCGGCCGGTGCCCCCCGCGCCCGCGGGCCGCCGCCCTCCCGCGCCCGGCCGGCGGGACCGCGCGGCGGCGCCGGGCACGGGGAGAGGCTTCTGCGCTGCAGCGCCTCCGCCCGCGCCTGCTGAGCGCCGGCTCGCTCCCCCCAGCCCGCAGCCTGCGTTTCCAGCCGAGCAGCCGAAGCCGCCGGGCGCTCCCCGCTCCCCCGGCGCGCCGGGCGTGGCCGCGCCCCAGCCCGCTCCGGCTGCGGCTGCCCGTCAGTGCCGCCCCCCGGGACGGAGCCTCGCGGGCGCCGGGGCAGCGGASGGAAGAGCCATGTGAAAGGGACGCGTCCCTTGGGGAAGCCGCCGGCCGTGCGTTTTCTCCCATCGGAGCGGCGTTGGTTGGTGGTCTCTTTTCCCTGGATGGGCTCTGTCTGTAGGGAGGCTGCGGAGGGGCTCTTAAGTGGCGAGGTTGCTGGTCAGGTTACAAAAGGAGCGAGCTTCGCGGAGGAAAGAGACTCTGGAGGCTGTCAGAGCAGAAGGCTGGGTCCGCAGAGGGTTTGCAGGAAGCTGGAGGTATTCTCTGCTAGGGACTGTAAGGCTGGCACCTTGCATAAATGCCCGCGGAACTCAAACAGGTTAGTGCTAAACTTGTGTCCTTCCCTTCGGGCTCTGGCAGTTCTGTGCGTCCGCCTGTGCAGTGGTCCTGGTTGTGTGGAAAGGAGAAAGCTGTCAGGGGGTGGAAGGATCTGTTTACTTGTGTTTTCATTTTTTAACCGAGAACTAAGAGCAAAAGCTGAGCTGCTCTTTCGAACAGAGCATTCGAGAGAGATTCTGCTTTTGTCTCTGTTGTGTTAACTGGTGAAACACCCAAAAAAGCCAGCTATTGTTTTCTTTGACCTTCTCGTCCTGCTCCATAAATCTAGGGAACTCTTTGACATGAACAGCTAGAAATAGTGCTTTTAAAAACGAAAGCTTTGCTATTGTTTGCTTTTGTTAAATGTTTGCTTTTCCCATACAGCATTCCGTTGCTTTCTCTTTGATTTTGTTGAACATACCAGGGAAGTAACTTCAGTTTTTCACTCTAAATGTTATCTTAAACAAAAAGCCCTCTTGGCTGTCATCTTAATAATTATAATGGACTTACAGCTCTGTGCGAAAAGATTTCAAATATTATTCTTTACCTTGGAGTGTCACTGGGCATTGCAGAGTAAAGCTGTTCCAGGCTAGATTTAAATAAATAGAGATCATGTAGACTCCTGTAATTTATAGGTGCTTACCTTGTTAACCTCCTTCATCTGCCTTGTAAGTCTCAGGAAACCCTATAAATTCAGGTGGCAGCAGGGTTGAGCTGCTTCTCAAACTAGGATGAGGTGTTACCTTTTTCTTAACCCCCCTTTTTCTTTTCTGCCTCTTTAATTTAAAACAGAGTATTTTAGGATAAGAAAATGCAATGATAATACATGACTGATAATACATCTATGAATTTGTTTAGGTTCAGTGCACTGGAATTGTTAGAGGTGCTTCAATTTGGTTTAATCATGCTACGTTCAACTTGTCCGTCTCAGTAACAGAAGGCTGAATCGTTTCTCAATGCAAATAGGATGTTGGTTGTCTTGAGGGGAAAGTAGCCCTTTCAGCTGGGCCCCTGAGCGATCATTTCTTTGTCTGTAGGCAGTCCCTGGAATCGCTGCCCTGCCTGCTAGAGGTGACCAAATCCTGGTTTTGTTTGGGTGCTTATTTGTCTGTGACGCTACCTGTGGACTTCTTCGGGAGGAAGGGATTTTGTTTGCATGTATGTGGTCCTGTTCATACTGCCCGACCTGAAGTTACTGTACCT
Source organism: Phoebastria nigripes (assembly GCA_035582835.1). Taxonomy (NCBI): domain Eukaryota; kingdom Metazoa; phylum Chordata; class Aves; order Procellariiformes; family Diomedeidae; genus Phoebastria; species Phoebastria nigripes. The sequence goes on from JAYKAV010003399.1 coordinate 1,070,659, forward strand.
GTCAAATTACATGCAACGGGTTTTTGATTTTTTAGATAGACAGATATAGTTAGCAGCTCTTTGGGATTATTTTTTTTTTTTTCAATACATGAAATAAAAAACTGGAGGTAAGGAGCAGGATGCGAACTGTAAAAAAGGTGTGTTTAATGTCTTTTGACCTGTGCAGTAGAGCTGTGTTCTTGTCTTCTGGGTTTTCTATTTTGATAGGAGGAAAAGCTTGAGTGAGAGTGGAAGATTATAGTTAATCACTTTGTCATGCATTTCAGTCAACTTGTAAATTCTTCTTCCATATCAAACAAAAAAAAATCTCATGGTTTTAATTTTCATGCTGCCTGTCACAGTTGAGGATCAGACAGAGATATGTTATTTTATCTTTTCTGATGGAGCAAGGGTTCTTGATTCATTCCGAGGTCTTTTTGCCATAAAACTCATCAGTCTGATACCGCAACAGTGTATTAGAGAATGCTTTGCTTAATGAAAGGCAGTAGTTTTAAACCATGAGTTGTCAGAGAAATTTATTGTGCAGTTACAGGGCCTCTAGAAAGTAATCTTTTAGCTTTAATGATCACAATTAAGTAAAACTAAGCCAAATGGATAAATGACTTCGAGGTGAATGGCAAGTCTACACCATCCATACAGACAAAAATGGGAGAGATACTAGAAGGGACTTCTGCCACATTAACTAAAGACCTAATGTGTTTAGAGACTCCTCACATTAAAATCCCTTGGCTTCTACTGGGAATAGTCATGCTTCCTGAAGTTCTGGGCCACAAAAGCAGCATTGTACTCAGGAGCACTGGTAGAAGAAACAAATGCTGAAAAACTGTTCTTGTGGCCGTGAGCGTGCAGGGCAGGTGTCACCTTGGCATTCTCCCTTGGCCCTTCCCCTTCCTGCTGATGAGGGATGAAGACTGCTGAAATTTGTGCTGAGTATCTGCAGTGGCAGATATGTAAGAATAGAGTTCATGAAATTCAGAAGGATCTTGAAGTCTGGAACTGTTAAAATATGTTTGGTCACTGTATGACATACAGCTTTGATCTGGATTTGAAACCTTAAGTGCTGGCTTGCCTCAGGGCCATGAAGTTGTGAAGGGGAAAGGAGTCACTTCAAGTGACTTTTGCCAAAAACTCTTCAGTTCTGTGTGATTCCTGCTTCAGAAAATACTTTGCTACCATTCCTAATTCGGGCACCAAACTCAGTAAGGCTGCCTTTCCTCAGCACTTTGTCACTGAAGCGTTTTGCTAGAGGATGATACTGATGTGAGAGAGTATGAAATCTTAGATCTGGCAGGATGAAAAAGTGGTTAATGCATCAGTGATATACCTGATATGAGTCTATACCAGTGATGGAAATCTTGTGGAAGAAAYGTTCATGGAGGTGCAGCATGCAAAAGCATAATCATTTTCCAAACAGTTGGACAAGTCATACTAGAAAACCAAGTAAGAAGGGAGCTTAGTTTTTAACATCGATCTCTATATGGATTCACACGTGGATTCTCCCATATAATGGGCTGCCCAGTGTGGGTATAGGCCTGAAACAGCTCTAATGTGCTCTACTACCTTGGAGTAAAGCGATGCAGCAGTCTACAATGTTGACTCCTCCCCGATCCCCAAAGTAAACCTTTTGCCAGCAGTTGTGACCTCTGTAGCAGTTACTGAGATGTAGAACTATGTACTGGAGCAACTGAGTGGAGGCACAGGTTCCCTTCTGCTAGCTCTGCCACAGAGGCAGCAATTCCCTGCAGGGGGGTGGGCATTGTAACTCTTTAGGCAGTTACTGCTGAACTCAGGTGTGGGGATGTGCCTTTGCCTCTTGATGCAGGGGCTTGCACAGTGGGGTCCTGCACCATGACTAGGATGCTCTGGAGCTGCAGCAGGACACAATGTGTAGGTTGTGAGAATGGAAGTGCTCTGTTTCTGAAAACGCTCTTGCAAGAACTGTGTTCTTCTAAAAGTGCTGTTGTGTGCTGTTGGGATATGAGGGTTTGTAATGTCCAATTTGTGTGTCTGCCGGCGTGTATACAGCTTTGTAACAGCAATAGACATACCAAGCAAAGCATTCCAGCGATTGCACTTCCCGAGGCCGTGTTGCTTAACCACCTGTCCCAAAGGTCATGAGGTGAGCTGGCGTACAGGGAGAATCAGGCTGTCTGCATTTTTTTGCTTAAGTTACACTGCAGTTACTAAAAATAAGTTGCTTTTTTTTTAAAAAGGTATGTACACTCAACATCTTTCATAATGTAGAAATACTCATTATGGAAGATCAAAGCGGGGAAAAAAAGCATGTTAAACAGTCGCATTTGAAACTGCACGGGCTGAACGCTTCTAACAAGGCTGTTCTCAAACATGTAATCTCAAACACTCTTCTCTGAGTTCACTTCTGCCACCAAATTAAGGTTTTAATACTGACTTCAGTAGGAGTAGAGTCAGGGTCACTGGCTGAAAATAGTTGTGACATGTATAAAATGTCTCTATATTTGGGTGTTAAAGAATAAGGCATTTCTCTGAATGTGAGGATTTTAGCATGTTCTCAGTATGTCTTTATCTGTTCCTGCATCTGTTCCTCAGTTGCTCTAAGTTAATTTCCTCTGTGATAGCAAAATTGTGGAACTATATGCAGGGAAACTTCTAAAAAGCTCCTGTTTCATTTGAAGTATGCCATAAAGGTGTAGGGAACATACCATAACATATTTCACGTACTGCTTCTTCCCACCCCAAAACTTCTGAAATGCCTATGCTAATTTAAGGAGGTGTTACTCCCTCCCCTCACCCCCCAAGATACCACTCTGAGACACAGAATTAATACTTCTAAGATAACGTGGATTTAATTAAGGAAACTAAAATTTCAGACTCCACCACTGCTTGTTCTCCTTTCTGGAAATATTTCTGGGTATGGCTGTGTGAGATGGGAGCTTCAGCTTCACTGGGTTAAGAAGATCCTATCCTTTTCTGCTGCTGGCTGTTGGTTTCCCAAATTATGCAACAGGTTGCTCTCTTGGTTATGCAAACACATGTTTTCAGGACCATCCTGTGGACAAGACCAGTGAATTGATCCAGCTTAAAAACTGAAGCAAACCCTATGTGCTTTAGGAAAAGAGGAATGGCATCTTGACCCAGACTGTTTGAGGCCCTTGGAAGAGCTGTACCTTCCTCCTGGGGGTGAAAAAGGGAGGAGAAACGGCTCTGTATTAAGTAGGTTAGCAGGAGAAAGAAAAGGGCAGGGAATGAACAGAAGCATGTGCGTAGGATCTCGTGTAACTACTCTTGCTGGTGAAACAACAAGACAATACAGGGGTTTCTTATCTCAGATGACTTGGCCTGGGAGCTCTGTATACATTTGGTTTGGTTAGATCTTCCCGAAGACAGAGCGGGGCATTAAAAAGACCCCGTTCTTCATGTTTTTGAAAACTACTGTTGTTTCAGTAGCATCTTCTATGTGACTGATGTTGTCCAGCAAAGCTCGGCTGTGCCCATCAATGACTTTGTGGAAAAATGGCAGAAAAAGTTAAGGATGCATACATGGGTTGATAGTGGATGGGAACTTTCTTCTGTTTAACTCTGCCTTCTGAGGTATTTTTGTTAATAGGAGTCTTCCTCATAATTTCATATTAACCTCTGCATTTTTCATAGCATTGCACAGACTTGTTGATACTACAGGAGGTAAGAGAAGGAAATTAATATTGCAGTAGCTTTAACAGTCATAAGGTTAGGATAGCAGAGGTGATGCTTAGTTTATGTTCAAAGGTTTTGTTTCTAGTGAGAAATGGAACATAGGTTTTTGCTAGTAGGTTTTCTTTGGTTTTGTCTTTTCCTTTTAAGGATGAGGGGGACCTGATGATTCCTCCCTGTGTCCCAACCGTGGAACAAATAGCAAGAGGAGAGGTTTAAGAGTGAATGGAGTCCCTGAAATAAATCCTGAGACTAGAGAGAGCGTATTTCAAATTCTTGGATGAAAGGAAAACTGAAACTCAAACTTTGATAGTTTTAAATTTCACGGTGTCCTTTGTGTCTCATGTATCTTATTAGGTTGCAGCCAGGCTTTGGGATTTTTTTTTTTATTCATTTGTCTGCATGCCTAAGCAGTGAACAACTGTAACTGTACCTGAGAGAAGCTTGATGAGCACACGAGGCTAAAATCTCACTTTCCCTGGGGAATCGTAATCTTTTGTATCTACAAATGGGCGGGCAAGATCTCTTCTGTCTTACTAAGGGGTGGTGATTCCATGGACTCAGTGCTCCCTGTATACTGCAGTAATGTGAAAATTCATTACTGTCAGTGGTGTTCTCTGCCTCTTTGATGAGTCAAGCCCACACCTGCTTACAGCAGGAAATTGAAATGCCTGAGTTTTCCCTTTTGGCTAATCCCACACATCTATCCTTAGCATCACAACGCTTCTCTTTGGCATTCAAAAAATAAAGTGAAAACTGTTCTAAGTAAACGTGGAGAATTTTTGAGCTTGGGAATTTCTGCCTCCGCAAGCTAAATCACTTGGCACAGCTCTGAACTTTTATTTTTAGTAAAACTTTCACAGCCAGACTATTGTAATGTTCAGAGAAAGAGATGTTCCTGAAAGCCTGAAATTAAACCAGAATGTGAGGGCTTATTTTTATACTGTAGAGAATGTATTTTTGTGTGTGTTTGTATATATATGTGTGTGTGTGTATAAAAATACATATATGGAGGAGATGAGAAGATGATTTAATTTAAGTAGCATTACTCTGGATGTGTGTAGTGTAACACTGATCAGAATCATCCGGAACGTTCAGAAGACTTTTCAACTTACCAACTTATATTTCATTAAGGAGCTGATAAAAGATACGCGGCACAATTTGTTTATGGATGGTAGAGCCCTGAGATGTAAACAGTTCCTGTGTGTGATCAGGATTATTCTGCTGTTTGAATTGTAAAGTCTTTCAAATTATTTTAGCAAGTTTTGCATCTGAAGCTATTTGCATCCCTCTCTTTTGATGATACGATTCTCAGGCGAATTCAGTGTTACGGGAATAAAGGCCCTTTTGGCTTCCGGGCATGGCAGCATGTGGGCCTTAGCTGGTTGGTTTTGTGATGCATTTAACAAAGACGTAAACCAGTGTTTATACCAGAATGTTATGCAGAGATGAGAGCTTTCCAAATTTGAATGAGATGGAGTTTAATACAGGCTATTGAAAGTATGTTAAATTCCAAGGAGCTGTGGAGAAAGGTTTGATAAGGAAACCAGTATATAAGACTATATATTGTACTTCATACAGTACTGCGTTACAATAGTGCAAACCAAGTTATTTTGTTTTGAATGGATAAAATGACTTATTTGTAAAACAGATTATGCAGATGGCTGGATTTCTCTTATCAACAGCTTCCTGAATCCTTGTTAATCACTGGTAGACCAGACCCTAATTCTTCCAATTGAAATGGTGGCTAGAAGCTCTTCCATGGCACCACTGTCTCATGTTGGCATAAATTCTGTAGAGCAACTGCTCTGGTTCTGCATCAGGTCATGCTGATGTTCTCCCAAGTACATCATTTACTCCCAGTCACCTTGCTGACTTCTGTTAGTGTTTTGTCCTTTTTAAACCTTCTTCCTAATGGTAGCAATGGTGGCCAGAGTAATTCTCCTATTGTTCATATACATTAAATTAGGAGGAATGTATTACCATTTAAACATAATCCAGCAGATGCTTTATGTTACTGGCCTCAATTATGTTGGTTATCAGCTCATCTGTAAAACCAGCAATATGTTTTGGGAGACCAGTGTTGCCCAGCTGGGCTGTCTTGGTGATCTCTCTGCCATTTTAAGTCTCTGATGAATCCTAGATATGGTTTTCACTAGCTTAAGAGTGCAACTCTTTATAGATCATTTTTTATGATGCTCTAATAAGGGAACAGTTATAAATACTCTTTTCCTGAGTTGTAAAAGATTTCAACTTAAATGCCAGATGCTGTGAAAGTAAAGAGTGACTTTGTAAATTGTAGATTTTATTTATAAAGTATGTGTTGATGCTGCTTACTGTTGTAAAATCTAACTCTTGCTGCTTTCACAGCATCTGGCCATGAGATGTCCCCTTGAACTCCTGGATTGCTGACAGACTTTTTTTTTTTTTTTTTTTTTTAAGAGTAACTAATGATATTAAGAGTTGCCTTTAATGAAAAGGGAATGGTTATTTCTGTGCTGGTAACTTCAAAAGCTATATGTTTTCATTACTTCCCCTAAATGCTGCTTGGCTTGTGCATTATCATGCCTTAGTTGTTTTCTGTTGAGTTGGTAATATTTTGAAATTAGCTGGTGTGCTGCAAAAGAAGTTCTTTACCGTCTAGTTGCTTTTTCCTTTTTTTGCTAGCAGATCTTATAAATACAGTCATATCTCGATATTTGAGGAGAAGTGGTCTTCATGCCATATGAGAGTTATGTGATTCTTGAATGCTTATGAAAGAGATGATCAGACTTCATGGGTGAGATATCTCGCTCTGGGTGTTCTCACTTGTTGCTCRTTTGGGTAAAGAAAGCGAGCAGGTGAAAGCCCCTCCTAAAGCAGCAGTTTACTGTCCTGTTCCTGACTGACATGAGATTGTGACCTTCTCACCTTACTGGGTCATCAGAATGACAATACTTAAAACATTCCCGAAACTTAAGAATTCAAGACATGCATAATGCCTTGGTTTACACCTGCATTGAAACCTACATTGCCATGATAAGGGCTTCAAAAGCGCTTTGCATAGTTTATATGCTGTTACAGATGAACCCTATGGCTGGTTTGCAAATAGGAGGGGAAACGATGTTCTGCCTTCCTCCCCAGGAAGGGAAGCAGCAAGCTTGGATGATGGGAGTGGGTGCCAACTAACACTGGTGGTTGGGCGAAGTTAAGCACACAGTTTTCAGGATGACATTTCAATGAATCAGTTATGTGGAAAGCCTGTCCTTGCCTTCTAGCACTGGCAGGCAAGTTAATAGATATTTAATAAAATATATGGAAACTTTCTTCAGTCTGCTGGTTATGGCATTAATTCACTTCTGCAGGATGATTGTGTCCTAGCAATAAGAGTGTCAGAACCTGATGCTGCAGCTCCTGTCTTTTTTTTTTTGGTTTTTTTGTTGTTTGTTTTTTGTTTGTTTTTTTTTTTTTTTTTTTTTTTTTCCCGTTCTCTTTTCTAAGCTTATTGTACTTTTTGGTTCTTCATTCTCCTCCTTGCCCAAAAGGAATGGACTATGGTATATTTACAAGAGTTTTAAAAAATTGTATTTCTCACATTAACATATGTAAATGTGAGTAAATGTATGTAAATATATGCTCGATGAGGAACATTTTGCAGTTGTCCTTAGCAATTTCATCTCATCTGGGTCATTCTTTCTACCATGACATGTTGTTTTATTACCTGAGGTTAGAATGCATCTTGGTCATGGCGACACATTTATCTTGTATTTTATGATGTGATCTTATCGCATCCCATTTCTTTTCTCTTCCCTATTCAGCTTTTCATTTGTCAGTGACAGTCATGACACCAGCTAGTGGCATAGTAATACCAGGGCTACATATTAGTGCATACCATTGGCAATTTTTAAGGGTAATACTTTGCTTCTAAGGTACAATATTCTTTTTAGCAAGTTATTTCTGGAGGGAAGAGCCATTTCTAATTACATCAAGAACAGCAACCATCAATCATTTTAGATGTAAGAGATAGCAAAAAAGGTTTCCTTGGATAACATTCAGTGAATACGAAGCAAACAGAAGGTGACACTACACCCTTCTCTCTTGGCTGCAACAGTACAAGGAGGTGCAAAGAAGTTCTAATTAGTTATTTGTGTAATAGTGACAGACAGACCTTCGTATTTGCAGTTGCAGCTTCTGTATTTTAATACCCAAAAATAAGTATTTTCCATCAACTCTATGAAAATGTGAAGTGAGAGGGAGAATGTTGTTCAGTTCCATTGTTGAAAATGTAACGGCCCATTTTAATATGTTGGATTTAAAAATGTATTCTTTCCTACCATTTCTTCAAGGGCCAAATCTTCAAAGAGAAAACTGCTGCTATATAGGCAACCAAAAATGATGGACAGACTTTCAAACCTTTCAAGTATACACCAACTCCAAATATGATTACGGATCAATTGGAGCGCTGTGTCAATCCGCTGAACAATTTTGAAAATCTGGCTGCTGGTTTTGGTGTGTAAATAGGAACTGAAACATCTGCCTGCAAGTTGCTTTAAATCTAGTGTGACACACTGTTAATCCAGTAAGTTTTTCTGCTTCTTGTTTTTTGAGACTCCAGTCAAAATCATCTTTGTGTTTCAGTTACATGGGATCAGTTTATTTTTCTTTTTCTTTCTTTCACAAAGCTGACACTTTAAAATTTCAGCTTAACAGTGCCAACGCAAACTTCTCAATACTCAAATAAAATGTAATTTTCTTCCTTTGCTGCCTCTACCAAGAGGCATAGCAAATGTTGTGTAACACCCATCCCAAGCTTGGCTGGATTCCAGAGTCTTTCCAGAAAGAGAGACACTAGTAAAATCAGCRTCTGCCGTGTACATCGAGATAGTAAAGGAAGAGTCGTGTCCACAGCAGCTGAAGTGCTGTGTATGCTTGTATAAATATACTGCAAATGTGTGGGTGTGTTTCATGAATTGTTGCTCTTTGAATTTTTTTGTGTTCAAAGAAACTTGGCCGAGGTAAGTTATGTGGATACTGTTTTGGCAACTGGAGTCACAAAAATATTTACAAAGACTGTTGGGTTCTTCCCCCATGCTCTTATCCCTCCTTCCTGTATTTAAAATTCCCGTAAGTGTTTTGTTTTATTCTTCMAAAAAATCCACAGTTTTCTTTTAAAGGGGCAGGGAGAATTAGCTTTCTCCTGGATGTAAATGATAGATAAATGCTTTTTAAAGATGCTTTTAAAATTTAAGGTAATGATGGAAACACACCGCTTGAACTATGTTGTTTTTTTAGTGTTTCCTGTGGATTACAAAGACTATTTTTGGGTAGCTAACAAATTGGGAAAAGGTACTTTTCCTCCCTCTTAAAATTCAACCCCATGTTCTCCTGAGGAAGTATGTCAAGATGGCTTTGTTTGGAACTTCACGCAGTATAGCTCAAGTAGAAATACTCTTTTGTGGTTCTGCTGTATTGTGTTTCCCATAATGGCGGTGGGAATCCCGTATGAATGGCCATAGGATCGTGTGGGCTCTTGGTTTCATCCAGAATGGATGCGGGCTGTGAACTTTGCTGTGAAGCATGGTTGGGATCGGACTGCACACATGGTTAGTGTGTGGGAGGTAATGGGAGGTGATGAAGGCCAACTTCTCCATTGGACAGAATAAACTAACTATTGGCCCTGGCAACTGTTGAGGACAAATTTCTCAAAATTGTGGCACAGTTTGACTAGTTGAGCAGTGCACTTCAGTCTGTTGTTACAATGCTACTTCTCAATTTTTTTACTGGTCCCTGAAATTCTAGATGCGGTTCTGATAGCGCTCATGGCAATTTAGAGCTGGCTTTCTGGCAGAACTCATGTCTCGTTAATTCTGGTAGAAGTACTGTCACAGTCTGGACTTTGGGCTTCAGGCTGGTACAGGTCTCTACAAAATGTCTTTGGATTTAGTTGAGGATTGAAGGAAAGGGAAGACTGTCATGAGCTGATCAATTGCATTGGAAGTGAAAGAGTTAAGAGTGGATTGCACAGCTGAAATCTCAATTTGAACTTGTGGGCTCTTGAGAGAAAATGCCATTCAGCACCGTTGCACAGAGTTATTTCATTCTTAATTTTAATTGACATGTCCCAGAATGCAACCTTCTCTTACGAATCCTTACAGTACAGAGATGTTTGTGAGTCGGTGTGTCTCTGTGTGGGCGATTTCTGTGTTTTAGATTCAGGTCATCATTAATTTCCCTTTTGATACCAGCATCTTTTCTGCCGACCTTATTCACTCTGTAGGTTTATGAAATTTGAATGAATCTTTCCCTAAATAAGATATTGGTCATCTCCTGGGATTTCAGCTTAGTGACCCTGCTCCTTTTTTCCTCTCTCTCTTTCTCTCCCTCTCTCTTTCCCCCACCCTCCCGTGGATGCCTGTTGAACAGGTAGAAGTGATGCTTTCATGGAAGTGTTAGCCCCTTGTCTTGGTGACAGGGGTATCCTGTGGAACTTCAGTAACAGCAAAGTAATTATTTTATTGTTGTAAAAATGGCATCAATGTTTCAACTTTATTAGGGGGGGAAAAAACCTCAAGCAAAAACTTGTTCTGGTGTAACATCAATTTTTCATTCTTCTTCTGGGTTTAATTCAAATCCAGTTATTTATAAACCCAGCAAGAGCGGCAGAACTGTGCAGCTCCATCCTGTAGTAGTTGTGAGGAGTAGATATATAAGCCTAAAATATTTTTTTATATTTTATATCTCCAGTATTGATTGCATTTTCCAAATAAACTGTATGATTGTCCAGTACTGGGATTGTCCCAGAACTTAATTAACTTTCTTATAGCTTTTGTCTCTGTTTTGTATCTGATGGGCATCAGTTTAAAGAAACACTTTGCAAATGGCAAAGAACCTAAATGCTTACAATAGTCACAAATACAGTGGAAAACTTGTGCTTCGGAATATCAACTTGTGTTTTAATTTGTTTTTAATCTGTAGATGAGCAGATGAGGACAACTGCAGGCAAATCTGGAACATGAAAAGTTTCATTGCAGTGTAGACTTTGACTACCACTCCAGCTTATAATGGATAGGGTTAGTGTTACAGGTCTAAATGCCTTGAAAATATAAATTTCCAGAGTAGAATTTGTTTCTAGTTATATTTTTATATTTTCTGTTATTTATCTTCTTTGTCTTCATAGCTGTTTTAGCTGGTACAGTATTTTGCTAGCATACAAGGTGTGGTAGCTGTGGTTTTGGAGAACAGTCTTCATTATCTCTTGGATTTTTGCATAACATCAACTCCATCACAGAAACCATGTAGTGTTTGGATGGCGATGATGATGATCAGACTTACGGCATCTGTACAAGAATGTTTCAGTTTACGAAGGGTCACTCTCAGTCTTAAAGACAATAATTAAGTCCTCTCAAGGCTTTGGCTTTTTTAGATAATACCCACTGTTCACCTTTTCCAGAAAAATTGATCCGTGGTAATGTAGGTAGACTAAGTAGGAAAAAGGGCATGATATGGTGCATTCTTAATTAGGTGTTTATTTTTTACCTCTGAGCATAAATAGGATGTGTTGTGTTTTAACATAGGAAGTAAGTGGTTTTGTATTGTTGTTACTACTATATCGAAGTTCAAGTAAGCTGTTGTGTGTGAGTTACCCTTCCTAGTAAGCCTGAGCGTTGCTGCTCATGTAGAGTTCCTCACTTACCACAAAAAAACAGTAGCCTGTTCTATGGCTGTTTTCTGGTAAGATTTGAATGCTCCTAGGTAAAAGGAGACTAAGCGCCCTGTTTTTATCTTTGCAGCTGATGGGTCAACCATAAATTGAAATGGTGCAGTACAATACAGTGTTCCAAGGGATGGCTGGAACTGAGAGCATGGTTCATGGCTGCTTTTCCTGCTTCCTACTTATGAAATGCCTGTCCCTAGGCTGATATTAATTTCATAAACTCGTAACTAGAGCCTATAGTCTCCATCACATCTTTCCATTAATCTTGATCTGTCACATACCTATACCTGGAATATTTCCTGGATGCAAGCTTTCCACTACTATCTGGTTGGTAAGCAAGTGAATTTTACTTCTGGTGTTCTGTATGAGGTCCTGTAGAACTTGCTTTTGCCTGATTTCAGTCTGTTTAGCGCAATAGCAAGGCATGCAAATAATGATCATCTCTGACCAGGTGTTTCTTAGTAGAATTTATCACTGCTGGCTTAGTTCTTCTGGGGGTTTTCTGGTCTGGGGTTTGGAGCAGGAAGGGAGCCCACCTAGGCTTTGTCCACAGGTCATTTCATGAATAGCTACTGTGATCTGACAAAGTGTGTGATTCAGAAGAAGAGAAACTAAATTTAGTTCTGTTACCTGGTCATCTTTTGGTATTCTACTTCGTTTTGAAAAACGCATCTTTGTTTGAATTTTAAGCAGGTGAATTAAAAATACTGTAATTTAGTGTGTTTATACTCGTGTACAGCTGACTGACTGCCTTAGCTGGGGTGGGGGCTTTATCAATTATTAAAGCATGGACTTGTTTGGCTTTGTCCAGCTTCAGTGCAGAACACAGCCTGCTGAAGTTGCTGACTGGAGGTAAGTATGAGAGCTTTGTTCTCAGCAGAATCATTCCTCTTGTGTATGTTTCCTCAAAAACTTAAAGGTTTCAGAATCTATTAGTGTGTACATGTGTCTGTTTCTAAACTAGAATGTGCATAATATTACAAATACACTTTACAGGGGCTGTACCATAAAAATTCGGAATGTGTCCCTCTGTGTCTTGTTTTTTCTTAAACTTTCTTTCTTTTCTCCCTCCCCCACAGATACCCATACGCTAAAGGTCTGGGGAAAAAAAAAACATTGTTTATGTGCAGCCTATTGTTCAGTCAAAGTGCATATTATCAATGGTCACATGCTTTGCTTAAATATTTTATAAGATCAGTGTATAGTATGCTAACCCTGCCTTCTTTCTGTTGTCTGATTGTGCATCTCCACTTATACCTAGTTAGTATTCTAGACAGGCTTGAAATGTGTAAGCTTTTAGCAAATATTTGATTTCAGACCTGCTTTGTTCTGAAAGTTCCCCTTTGTTGTGCTCAAATGACAGAGCTTTGAGTAGTAAGAAACTTCTTTTTTCCCTTGTGTTCTGACTGTACAGTGCTGAAGTAATCTTGTATCTGCAAAGAAGGGTGTGTCCTGTCCCCTCATGCCTCCAGCATGAGGCAAAAGCCATGCAGGTTCATGCCAGTGGGATAAAATACGAAGGCAGGTTTTAGACACTGCTTCAACCTGAGTCCTATTGCAACTGGGTGAGGAGTACGTCCTGTGAAAGGAAAGTCTGCACAGCAGTCGGTGTATGGTAGTAACGTTTCAGGCGTATGACCACAGAACTAGGCTCCAACATTCAATAATAACAAAACAATTCGAAAGAAACGTGGTAAGAAACTAGATGGGGGAACTGAGCTTTGATTGCACTTGCCGTTTGAACAGGGCAGAGTCTAGCAGTGAGCYGTTGGCACCTTTGTAATGCCACACAGAGGTGGGTGCTCCACCATATGGGGGAGCTTTGTTCCCCTTGCTCTGGACAGGGATGGAGAAGCAGCTATGGTGCTGTTCACCTCCCTGTAAAGACAGTGGTATCTATACCACTAAATGGTTTTAATACTGCTGCTGCTCTTAGCGAGGGGGTTTTGACAGGTACTGAGCTTGAACAACTTTCTTGCTTTGTTCCTAGGAGTTSGGAGCACTGCCCCTTCTAGGATCAGGCCACAGAGTAGGAGAATAAAAAAATGCCAAGAAAAAATAAGGAGCTGTTGGAATGAATCTTTTTCTGGCTCTGGGTGGAGAAAGGTCTACATGCTTTCTTCTTCCTGCTCCTGAGTGCAACAGCATACAGTTGCAACTGCTCTTTTGGTAATTCTGATCTGACACAGAGAAGGAAGTAGCTGATCTCTCTGCAGAGAGATCTGCTCTCTGCAGATCTCTCCGCAGTCTCCTTTACACTTTTCTCCTGAAGTTTCCAGTCAGGTATTGCAGAAATTTACAGGGGCTTTGTCACTAAACGTGACAGAAATAGGTCTGGACCATCTGCAGGCTCAGTAGACGTTAAGACTCTTGAGTACAGGTCCACAGTGGCTGAAGTTGCGAGCAATGGTGATTATCCCTGCGGTTTTTTTGGTTGAGTTTTGTCCTTATTTGGGCCAGTGAAGAACTGCTTCTTGCTATTATGTTAGGGTCATTACCCTGAGGACAAGTGAAAGCAGCTTATTGTTTGGGTTCAAGCTCTGGAGTTTCATTGTCCGGGGACATTGGTCATTGCCTTCTACCCATCCAGGGAGATTCAGTGGAATGGATTTTTGATTCTTTGCTTAGTCAAAGTTCTTTTAGGAGCATCATTATCTCTGAAGGCAATTTAATTTACAGGAAACGTGTTCAGCTTCTTGCAGTGTGTGCATCAAGAAAATCTGAGTAGATAATTAATCTGAGGAACTGGAAATTAATTGGGAGGGAAATTGTTGCTTTAAAGATGTGCTAAATAATCACCATTTTACTATATTTAGCTGTCTATTGAAGTAACATAAGATGTAGAGAAGATAAACCATTATAGCCCGGTACTCCTTATTTTGGAGGGACAATACAATACAAACAGCCAAATACTTCTTCCTTCAACTCACTGGACTTTTCTAAGTGCTGAAAGCTAGCTGTCAGCTATCAAGAAAGTTTGGGAGCTACTGGGTGCCTGGCTTGTTGTAATATGCTTTTGAAAATTTCAGCTTTCTTTATAGTTTTCCAGAACTGGAAGTCATCCACATGAGTTCATAGCACTGAGTCCTGGAGGCTCTGCTGTTCCTCAGCTTCAGTGATGATGTCCGAGGAATGACCATGGGAGTAGTGTGACCCTTCAGGGGAGTCAGCTATACCTCCTGCTTTGGAAAGCAAACGAATCAGTAGCAGTGGCAAGATATCGCTGGGCTCTCTCTTAAGAGGTAAAATAGAATGATGAAGCATATGAAGGACGTTTCCTCAGTTTTCTTCTGGACTTTGCGATAGATACCCAGTGGTAACCACCACCATTTGGTATGCTTTGAAATCACTACTGAGCGGAAAAGGTGATGTCAGAAGCACGCTAGGGACTTGGTAATGCTGTTTAGGGTGTTTTGAGGAATGAGATGTTTTGAGGAAATTCCTTTTGCTTGATGTTGTGTTATCTTTACATTCCAAAAGGCCTTGTAGGTGGCTTAAATGCTGCAAACTGTCAGACTAGATCCAGGCTCTGTGTTGTCTTCGGGGTTTTTTGCTTTGGGGGCCAGTGAGTTGCTACCAAAATAAGAGGAGGAGACTGTTAAGAGGAGGGCGTTGATGGCACAGCAAGTTATTTTTGCTGGTGCTGAGTTGAACTTTCAGCCATCTGGTGATAACGGTGTCACTCTTGAATTCAGTCTTTTCTTGTTAGAGAAGTGTAATTGAAACGTGATGAATGAAGATTGTGTGCAATGTATCAGTTGCGCTTTTGTGTCTGACAGTAGCAAGGATCAATTTAGTGAGAAGCACGTTAGAGCATACTATGGCTACTGATTTAGAATCTAATCGAGGACCTTTTTTCTCATGAAGTGGCTGTGAATGTCAACATATAATAATATGGGGCGATGTGTCAATACCATGGAGACGGCCTCTTAGAAATTATATGGAATTAGTTCTAGGAAACAATGATGTAAAGGTTAAACAAGCACAGAAGTGTGACAGAGAGCGGGTATTTGTTATAGTATTAAGACTATATTGCAGATATAAAGAACATACATGAGAACATGCCTCTTAACCCACGCTTGGGACCATGTGATTAAAGGTGCCTGATTTAAGGGGGTTGATTTGCAGGATGGGAACCTCAGAAGCCAGTTCTCTAAATAAGTCAGGTCACATAGGCAGAGAGTGGAGAGGGTTTATAATGATGATTGATGAAGAGCTGGATTTTAAAGAGCTTTTTAAAAGAGAGATTGTGGAGTGTATGTTTGCATGCTTTGGCTTAAAGCAATCATGTTAGCAGAATCACAGTAGTCTGTGTGCAGCGA
The DNA here is from genome assembly GCA_035582835.1 of Phoebastria nigripes. Lineage (NCBI taxonomy): Eukaryota > Metazoa > Chordata > Aves > Procellariiformes > Diomedeidae > Phoebastria > Phoebastria nigripes. The sequence continues at coordinate 1,086,343 of JAYKAV010003399.1, forward strand.
CAGCTTTGCTAGGCCATCTGATACAGCTGAGGAGAGTGGAGATGAGAAAGAATGGGCAGGCTTTAAGGACATCACTATTCTGGTCAACTGCTAAAGATAACTTTGAAAGATCCTTTTGCTGTTTCACCCAAGGGAATGAATTCTGGAGGGATTGTCAACACTTTGTTATTGAGATAAAGGTAAGCGTGTTACAGTTCCTGGATGCTGTGCTCTGCAATGAGGAAATAAGGGAATGTAACTTTGGGGTTATCTGAGGGAAAACCTCAGTACTTCTGGCGTTTGAGCAATCTAACTTTCAGACCATACCTGAAAGTATGTAGAAAGAGTAGAGATATGCTTTAAACTGTGTGGAACAGGTATTCAAGTGAATTTCTTGTTTTAATCTGTATCACTTCAGATTATGGCATATTAACTTAATTATTTGGACAGACATGTTGAGGATTGAATAGATATCTGGAAGACAAACTGTTCTGAAGTGTTCCAGTCTTATTTTTATATCTGCATTTGCCTGTCTGATGAGCAAAAGGAAACTCATGGTCTTTTGTATCACAGTAAGAAAGCAGTGCTGACTGAAGTCTGTTTATTTAGCCCCAAGTAAAGATGGTAATTACTATGCATACATTTATAGCTGTGGCAGATTTGAATGTGGGGGAGGCAATTCAGAAAGGCTTTGAGGTTTGTTTTTTTTTCTGTTGGCTTGCTTTAGGTGGGGAGTGTCTAGAGAGGAACTGGAATGCAGATGTATAATTTCAAAAACAGTAGGATATATTTTGGTGGCTAAAACGGAACAACAGAATCACCAAATGGTTGAGGTTGGAAGGGACCTCTGGAGGTCATCTGGTCCAACCCGCCTGCTCAAGCAGAGCCACCTAGAGCCAGTTGCCCAGGACCATGTCCAGATGGCTTTTGAATATCTCCAAGGATGGAGGCTCTGCAACCTCCCTGGGCAGTCTGTGCCAGTACTCAGTCACCCTTGCAGTGAAAAAGTGTTTGCTGATGTTCAGGCAGAACCTCCTGTGTTTCAGTTTGTGCCCATTGCCTCTTGTCCTGTCACTGGGCATGACTAGAAAGAGCCTGCTTCCGTCATCTCTGCACCTTCCCTTCAGGTATTTATTTACTTTGATAAGATCCCCCCGATCCTTCTCTTCTCTAGGCTGGCTCACATTCCACTTGGTGTCCACCAGGACCCCCCATCCTTTTCTGCCAAGTTGCTTTCCAGCTGGGTGGCCCCCAGCATGTATTGGTGCCTGGGATTGTTCCCCCTCAGGAGCAGGACTTTGCACTTCTCCTTGTTGAACTGAAAGAGAAACTTGAAGTGAAACTTGTTGAGGTGAAAAAACTTTGACATATCTTTAGATACTGTTTTTAAACAATAACCTTTGATCTGAAACATTGGAAAACAATGCTATGAGCATGCCAAAATGCTGAAAAATTCCAGGCATAGCCTATTTAAAAAAAAAAAAAAAAAAAAAAAAAAATCTGGTGGGCACACCTTAAGCTCAGGTGACGCTGTTAAAACCAATCTGCTAATTTAGAAGGATGCATGTTTATTTCACGCAGCTTGGAGCAAACAGAATACTGATTTTGATAGTATTTTGTTTATTTCCAGAACCCCTCTGTTCAAGTGACCAGCTCAAAGGAGAAAGGTTGCAAGGCATATATCCACTTTAGCTTTTAGGAGATGTTACAGTTCACTGCTACCTGTTGTCTTTTCAAGTAGATTGCTTATGGTTTCCACTTGAATGTTGTTTGTTCAGGGAAATCTATTGTAAATAAATTGATTGTGAAATGTGGTTAGGTTTTTGTTCCGTAGTTCTCTTGACGCAGTTACGAGGATCTTCTAGAGAAACTGCAAACAACCTTACTTCTACTGCATCCACTTTGAGAATCATAAAAAGGCCTTCATTTCTGCACTTTGGAACTTCTTCAGTTAGAGAAAAGGACCAAAATTTTGAACACTGTGTATAAAAAGAAATGTGGATGAGTGGGGCTCGAATCACTGAACTCAGAACCTCTGAATGATAGGTAGGTGTTTCGTGTCTGTTGGGAAGCCTTGAGGGGCTTCTTAGTTAGCAGAAAAGGAATAAGCACCTCCAGGGGCTAACTCATCTCTCTCTTCTGAGGTTCTGTGCACCCTGAAGGCTTGCCGTTGCTGGAAGGGGCATGCCTGGCTGTGCTGCTGAGCTGCAACTCCACGAGGCAGAATAGCCCTAGTGTTGCTTCTTTTTTCCTTCCTTACATGGGGAGAGAATGACTAATTCAAGGGCATGTGAAAGCTCAATAACTGTTCATAGGTGCGTGGAAGAGCAGCAAGGTAGGAAGACTAAATTACTAAATTGGAAAAACTGCAGGAGATGTATTTTAATTATAATTTCTTGTAGGACATTGAAATTTCCTTCTAGTCCGGCAGAATAAGAAACAGATGCTTTTAACACTTCGGACTTCCAGGGAAAAGGTGTGAAATGTAGACATCCTTCTCAGATTTCACTTCCTTTCATCTAGATGGCAAATAAAATAAAATAAAACTGCATGCCTGATAAGGTTTATGCTTCACTCTTGGTCGGTAAGTTTAATCATTGAGTGACTTCTCTTCTGTGAAGGTGAATTTCATCAGTGCCTTAAACTCTAAAGTGGAAATTCCCCCCCCCCCCCCCCCCTCCTTGAATATGGATGACCAGCATGTGCCCATGTCAGGATTCCCTCCTTCCCAAATTAAAATTGAATGTTTTACATACTCTTTTAGAGAATGATAAAAAGAATTTTCAATCTGAATTCACTTCTACCAAAGCAAACTGGAAAACAGAGTTGTGAGGTGTAGTTGGGAGCAAAGGCAGAAAATTCAAGCTAAGTTCTACTTTTATTTTTAGTGACAGTAAGAATTAAGAGGAGATTAGTCTTGAGTTTTCAACGCTCTGAAGTAGCGTTACTGACATTAGGAGTTTGATTTAAACCCGTGAGAGCGATGATTTAAGGCCAAATGCTGTTTTTTTTCTCATACAGTGACAGTGTATCCTCATCATTGGATAAAATGTTGCATTGTACCTATCTGGTAGGATACCTGTTAGACTTTTTGAGTGAGAAAAGGATGGTGGTTGTTTTAACCAAAAAGTTGCCAAGTCACGTTTTTCATTGCATCTTTAATGGTTTTGGGCATCTGTCACGTTGAGCCTATTTTRTCCTCACCAGGCTGTTCCATGGCCCATCTCCTCAGTAGGCTTTAATGGGTTCTCACTGAAGTGTAGGGCCTGTCAGGCCAGCGTGGGTGCTTTAGCCATGGGGTCAGTACGAGTTCAGGCTGGCAACCCTTAACTCTGTGTGAATGATCAATCTTCCTTTCTGTTCAGAAATGTCTCAATTAAATTAACTAAAGCTGAAATTGGATCAGAATTACTGTAAGCTTACAGAGGCAGGATGCAGCTCTCTTGTCATTAGTACTTATTTTTATTGATTTAGCGATTACTGTGGAAGGGAATAGCAGCAGGATCTTTTGAAATAACCTGGAATTGTGATAATGATAAAGTACAAGAGTTCGGTAACAGCGGGAAAATGGAAGACATCTCTTCTGTAGTGGGTGCACTGTCTGTGCTAGCTGCGTAGCTTAATATCTAGAAGTAGATGACTTTTTTTCCTTTGTCTGCCTCTTCCAAAGTGCTGTGTGCTCTTTCCAGAATAGGCATTTTGTGTGAGCCTCATGAACCGTGAGTCGGAGCAATGATTTGTAGAGCACTGTAGAGAAGGCTGAGCATATTTGTGTGCCATTATTTTGCCATACGTGGTCTATGTGTTGGATGCAAATTTTGTGTGTGCTTGTGACCCCCCTCTTCTGAGTTACCTATTTCTGCATTTTTATGCTGTGGATTTTATTGAAGATGAGGCCTCAGTTAATGGTAATGTCTGCTCTCGTGGGTYGGAGTGTGCGAGATAAGGACGGGGGCAGTTGTATCAGAAGGACATAAATTAAGTTCCTAGGATCTACTTTTATCCAATAAAAGATAGTTGGAGTGATAGGAGAGCCTTGAAGACAGGTTTAAAAAGCTTTTGTGAGTAAGAGAGCTGAATTGATTGTACTATGTCTAGAAAAACTTCACTGTTTTGGTTCGGCAAGCGATATGTTTAGTTACAACTATTGCAAACTTCCAAAACTGACTATTGCCAATCGGAGAATGCAGTGCTGGAGGGGCATTTTTGCAGAGGGAGTTGTTGTATGGTAATTGGAGGACAAACATTTGGTAGTTCAGCAGTGTGGCTGAGTACACGCCAGCTTTTAATTGTGGTATGTGGATCCCGCTGATGTTTCCAGAGGCATTTGGAATGGCAGCAAACTAGTTAGCCAAGTGTAGGAGGATCATTGCTGGGGAAATGCTCCCTGTGAAATTTCCAGACTTTAAGGGAACAGAAAGGGGTTTTTTGTCTTCCTTTAAATGTGACAGATGCTGATCAAGTGGGGAAATGTGAAGACTTTTTTTGCTTGTTCCTGGAATTGATGTGAGATTTTCATTCCAGTGGTTTTGAATAATTCCAACTCCACGCTTCTCATCTGCTATGAAGGAGGATATAGCGTGATGTTGATGTAACAGTGAGGTACCTTAACTGCACCATGGCTTTTGGAATGTGGTCACTGGCATTGTAACCACCTGGGTTAATGTCTTTATTTTTCTTTCTTGCGCTTGGAAGGTCTACAAAGAACATTTAGAACCTCCTGTGCCATAAGGCTGCCTGGTTTTATTTATTTTTCTAGAGAAAGAGTCTGAAAAAAGGATGCTGGACTGTCTGATTTGTTCTCCCTCCCTCCACCTTTCATGTTGCATGGCTTGTTTTTATTAGAGTGAAAAAATTAGTAAAAAAGTTCACGCGTACTTAAGGGTATAGCGCTCCTCTTGCTGCTGAGAGTCAGTACGAGCTCTGAGAGCCCATCATCAGGCTGAAGAAGGGTCCGGTACTGGCTCTTGTCTTGGGGAACCCTGCTCTGGTGCGTTACAGAACAGTGTGTTAGCACAGCTGCGGGGAACTAATTTGGTATCCTGTGTGTTTGTTGACTACCTATATGAGAAGAGAATATCAGGAAAAAGTTACTCTCTGAAGTTTGGGATAAATTAACCAAAAATTGCTCTCTCTTTCCCAGTGAGTGACATGATTTTTCAAGACTTTTATGTGCAAAATCTGAGATGATACAAGTACTGCCTGCTGATTTTGAATCCTAGGTAACATTCTATAATTCTTAGATAACATAAAGTAGCAGTATAAAGAGAAAAGGTATATTTGGATATCCTGTAATGTCTTGCCCTGTTCAGGGATCTAGACCAGGAGAGGTGTGCCCCCTGTTCACTCCCCCTTCTTGTTATCTCTAAGGGCTCAGGGTATTTTCTTCTGCTGGAGTCTCTTCAGCTGGGCACGTTCCTTACAGAGCAGAGAGGAGAAGGAGCTACAGGAGTTTCTTGTTCTTTCTTTATAATGGTTAATTTCTGTCCCCTCCCCTGTAGGGAGGTGAGTGGACAGTCCTTGGGCAGGTTAACTGTCTCTGAACATTTTGGCAAAGTAGATAATACCTGCCCTGTGTGGGCTTAGATGAAAGCAGGCGATGTGCCAGGAAGCATGCATGGCTCTAGGGCTGAAGATTGGACCTTTAGCTGTTATCTGTGTTGCCAGCAACAGCRATGCTTCCAGATGCTTATCCCTGTGTATTCACTAGGTGGTAAGAGACATGGCAAGTGAAACATATGTAGTGAACGTTATGCGCAAAGTACAGATGTAAGAAGTTTTTGCACATACATAGGACGTCTGACCTGTTTCTGCTGGATAGTAAAAAAAAAAATACATGAGAGAAATTTGTAGGTAAATGTGTGATGCTTCTGTGCAGCAAGGCCTCCTGCCTGCTTTCTCCAAATCCGTCTCTCCCTGGCAGACTAAAAAAAAAAAAAATCCTCTACTCATCCTCTCCCAGCCATCAGACTTCCCTTATTCCCCTCAGAATTACCTTCTTCCTCTGTCTTTTGCTCCTCCTTCATCTGTTCTTTCCCCAGACTACTTCTTCCCTAGGTTGCCCTTGTACGAGCTGGGTCTCAGGCTTTGCTTGTGAGCATTACTGTGTCTTTGGCCGGTCTCATCTGGTTACTGTTCCTGGCTTTCTCCATCTTCTTCCCTGGGCGTAAGAAGGGTCCTTGGTTCCTCATTGGAGTGAGGAGAGGGTGACTCTAGTTTACTGCTACTAATTACATTGGTAATCATCAAAAAGCCTGGAGACTTAGTGGGAAGTAGGGAAAGGGGGGACACTCAAAAGCTGGAAGTTAGGCTGGCCTTAAAAGGAGGTTTCACAGTCTCTCCCCGGCAGGGCGGCAGGTGGCATGCTGTCTTGTATGAAACTCTTGAGAGCAAACCTTCTTTGTAAGCTGCTGTTTTATCACCTGAATGCTGGTGAAAACTTAGCAGTTTGCTCTCATGAATGGTTCCTGTACAGTGTTTTAAAGTAGCTTGTTGGAGATGGTGTCAGATTGCTGTTCTGACTACTGCTGGTTAGGTTTTTGTTTGAAAGATCTCATTTGAATACCGTGGCACCTCTGTCCTCTCCATTTTTCTAGTTTATTTGGTAGTATGCATACATCAGAGGGCTAATGCATGTAGCTTTGTTAGCACAATAAATGTAGCCACGTTAAATCCCTTGGCAGCTTGGAGTCCTTGATTGCCTGAAAGGTACAGTTTGAAAGAGTAGGTAGAAGCGTGAATGCTGTAGAAATTGTAGGTACACAAGCTAACCCTGCCAGCAGATCCTGACAGTTCCTCTTTGGTTGTCAGGGAGCTTTTGAGGCGACTTCCTCTGTTCCCAGGCTGATGTGAGGCACGTTCTCCCTGGAGCAATTACTTCCCTTGTCAGGGTCTTTCATGGGTCTCAGCCTTCTTCCTCTGCTGACCATCAGGAGAAAATGTGACCGCCTATGACTTGTTGAGGGAACTGGTCTGTAGAGAGGGTATTGACAGAGAGGTTGCTCATCTTGAACAGATTCTTGCGCCTACGCTCTTAGTCACTAAAAACCTGTTAGCAGCCCCTTATGAAAGAGGATAATTTGCTGGTGCTGCATAGTTTGATAAATGCAAGACATCTTTGGGGGGTGCTGCCTCAAGGTTGTGTGATGGAGTGATGTTTCTGAAAGTCTGAGAAAGGTAGAGTTATTTGAATAGAAACTCTCTTCTTCTTAAGTTGCACTAAACTTACTGATTAGTGCATCTCAAGCTTCCATTGCTCTTCTCTAGGTACCTGGTGTTCCAAAAAGTGAAGATAAAAAAAAAATGTGCAAGTTTAGGCAGCATTTGGTGTCTGAACTGCTCACTGTTAAATTTGCACCATGTCCTATCAATTTTCCTGCTCGATGGTGCCATGAGAGTGGCCACACCAAGCAGGGAGTCATTACTCACCTGCAAATCTCTTCTAAAAGTTGATTTGTCAGCTGGAAGGTTGCTCTTAAAAAAAGAGGGGGAGGGGAGGAGAGAGAAATGCTTACCAAATGCTCTCAGCTTGTTGCAAACAGAAGGCAATATTTACTTTATATAAGCCCCTTTTCTGTCTATCGCATAATTCCTGTCATAATTTTTGTTTGCTTATGTAAATAAATAAAAAAAAAAAAAAAAAAGAGGCAAAAATAACTTAACCGGAAAAGAAGGTGGCTTTAGTGAATAATTTTCTCCCAGTGATGATATTCTAGATTACTTCAAAGATGTGTCCTCAATATTGAATTTTGGGTCTGTATAATGAACTTCATTGATTGTTTGAAATGGATTGGTTAGGGTGCTGTTCTCTGGGTAATGGCATGTCAGCTTAATACATATTCTAATGCTCTTGGCTAGGAGTGAATGGAAGTTACTCGAGTGGGAATTTCCCAATGACACTAGAGCCTGAAAATTGGCATTGTGCAATATGCGTGGTTACAATGAAGCAGCTTTACTGGAATACAACAAAAAGACTATGTTCTTAGTTTAAAAAAGAAAAAAAAAAGCAGATTTGATTGTTTTACATAGGTGATTCAGAAACTTGAACCTTTTTTACATAAAGGCTATTAAAGTATCCTTTTGAAATCATTGTAATGAGTAATTCTTACACTGCATTAATAGTTATCCCAATGAGCACGCACGAACTAAAACCACATTTTTAAAATTCCTGCATCAATGCTATTTCTGCAGTAATGAGAAAGCCTGGGTTTGCTGGGATGGACAGACTTCATCTGTACAAAAGATAAATGGCTACCAAAGAAAAAGCTAGGAAGAACTTTTAATAAGATCAAGACACAGGAAGAAATAATGGAAAGATTTCTGGAAAAAGATCTTGCCTGTTTTGTAATAAAAAACATGTAGGATATATCAGGAAGAAGCAAATCAGGTTCCCAAGACAATGCAACAGTTGGCATGGAGTGTTTTGGTTCAAGACAAAAATTGAAAGAAATGGGAATTCTTCATGGGAGATAAATCCAGTGAGTAGAGACTATTACTTCTGCATCTAACCTGAGGGCAAAGAGAGGTAATTCGATAACCAGTCTCTGGTACTTGGTCCATGGTACTTGGTAGGGGTAGCAGATTATAGGGTCCAGGTCTGGGCCCCTGTTAATTGTCTCTGACTCTTAGTTTTGCTGGCTTTTACAATTTTTACATGTTCTTGAGAAATACTTGCTTCCTTCATTGACTTTTAGATATCTTTCTCTGGCATTACAGTTATTTGCAGACTTTAAATGACTCACATATTTAGTTTAAGACTAAAGACGTAAAGTTGTGATTCCCGGAAAGACTGGATGACTTTAAAAGGAAACTGGGAAGCTTTCTCATTCATCAAGATTATCAGCTATTTAGAAAACTCAGCATTCTTTTGTCACATCATTTCCATATGCCTATGATTTCTGTATGTAAAAAAAAAAAAAAATGTAGTTGAGAGGTAGCCTTACGTAGCCTTTGAATTTCTGGACTGAATTTTTGTCATTCTGTGAGATGGCGTGACAATGCCAGTCCTTGCTGCTCTGCAGACTAACTGTGAGCAGAAACCCAGGCCAGAGAAGGTAAGTGACAAATATCTGAACCTTGTCTGTCTTTGAGCAGGCTTTGCTATTGCCTTGCACCTGTTTACATCTCAGGAAGGTAGATATCAGTATTTATATAGTTAGCTATAGCATTTATACCTCTTTAGGATGACTTTGAGTAGATATAAATGACCATTCCGGGGCAGTGATGTTGAGAATTAGGAGAAGTCTGGAAGGATCTTTGTGTATAATTGTTTCTCTCAGATGCTAAGAAGAAAACATTAAATCCTTATAAAGCTCCAAAGTGCTTATTAGCTGTCAATGCTGCATTCTGGTTTTAATCTTTATATTTGAGAATTAGTTGGTATGTGGAATCCTGTAATTTACTCGGGTCAAAATGCTCTGATTGTGTCTTTACAGATGTCGTGGTTTAACCCCAGCCAGCAACTAAGCCCCACACAGCCCCTGGTGGGATGGGGGAGAGAATCGGAAGGGTAAAAGTGAGAAAACTCATGGGTTGAGATAAAGACAGTTTAATAGGGAAAGCAAAAGCCGCGCGTGCAAGCAGAGCAAAACAAGGAATTCATTCACTCCTTCCCATGGGCAGGCGGGTGTTCAGCCATCTCCAGGAAAGCAGGGCTCCATCACGTGTAACGGTGACTTGGGAAGAGAAATGCCATCGCTCCGAATGTCCCCCCCTTCCTTCTTCTTCCCCCAGCTTTATATACTGAGCATGTCATCACATGGTATGGAATATCCCTTTGGCCAGTTTGGGTCAGCTGTCCTGGCTATGCTCCCTCCCAGCTTCTTGTGCACCTGGCAGAGCATGGGAAGCTGAAAAGTCCTTGACTAGTAGACTACTTAGCAACAACTAAAAACATCAGTGTGTTATCAACATTATTCTCATACTAAATCCAAAACATAGCACTATACCAACTGCTAGGAAGAAAATTAACTCTATCCCAGCTGAAACCAGGACAATAGATTATGTGCCTATAAATTTCTTGTAATCTTTAAAGAGGAAAGAAGCATAAATAACTCGAGTTTTATTTTGAAGTATACATATCTAGTTTGCAAGGGAACTGCTCTTTGGGAGCAGTAGTAAAATATGTCATAAGGGAGTAAATTATCAACAGGTTTTGGGGTTTGGGTTTTTTTCTTAGTGTAGTGAAGAACTGTGTGTGTGTTTGGCTTCAGTGAGTTGCTGCCAGACCCTTCACATTTCCGATTATATTAATTTTTTTATGTGTGGCTTAATTTGGTTTTGTCTTGACTTGCTGATTGATTCCTGCATTTTCCTGCAACCAGCTCTGATTACTGAGTAGGCACAAATGATAGCAGGATTCCCTGCTGTCAACAGGCTTTCTTCTAGCAAACTGCTTTTTTCTGGAGCAAATGCCTCTTTGCTAGGTCAGGAAGAGTTTTGCAAGACCTGTTCTGCTGCTTCATGACCAACCACTTCGGCTACTGCTGAAATCTGGAAACTAGCCACTGATCACATGAGCATCACACAGTGATGCAATTTCATTAATTGAATGCCACTATGAGCCACTATGAAGTTGAGTCCTGGAATTGGTGATCCGTCAGAAATTGTGTATTCAGGGGAAAGTTACTTTTGTTAGCCTGGTAGTTTGGTATTTGCCTCACTTACAGACTGGCTTCATTCTTGTTCTCCCTGTCCAGTTAGAGTCACTCTGGTTTGGGCTGGCAAAAAAGTGCTGCATTTTCTAAGCTCCGAAGGACTGTCCGAAAACAGCTTTTCGCTCCACTGGACTGCAGGAGAAATTCTTCTGACAGTTCTGTTAGGGATGAGGAACTTCCAGGGGAAAAGCATGTGCTTATTTCCAAACACATGGAAACACATGGTTTGGTATCCCTAAGGCTGAAGCCATGTATCCTATTTTGTTGGAGCAGCAGAAGTGTTATCACCCTTGTACTAGTATTAGAGAGACAAGGCTCTCTTCATTTTGCTAGCTTTACAGCTGAGCTGCACRTCTCCAGTTCATGGCAGTGCCTATGTGGTACAACTTTCCTTAGCAGAAGGCTTACAGAAATACTTACTCCCTCCCTGCTTCTGAGACTTCTCGTAAATGGATAGGACCCACTTCTGTTAAATTCTTCAACTTTTAAACATGTTTTTATTCCCCCTTGCCTTCTGTCTTCCTCCCCTAGAGGTGGCCCAAGTGTTTTAGAAACAACATAGTCAACTGGAGCTCATTGAATAATTCAACTGTTGCCTGAAGTGATAGTAAAAAGAGGACGACCCATTTAATAAATCAACCAGAGCTAAAAGCTGTGTGGTTTCTAAAAATGTTCATCTGTCCTCCCTTTTGAACTACCCAAATTTCTCTTCTGAAACGCGTTTTGTTTTTTCCCTCCCCCCCGCCCTCAGTTGGATTTTCCCTGCTCTGGAAGGGTACCTGAACTACCTGCAAGTTGTTTCTGTTAAGCGGATCTTTTTCAGAGAATACTGGGGGTGTTGCTTCAGCCACATGGGGTTGTGAACCGTTCTCTCCATCCGCACGGTGTTCCTGGCTCATTGTTCTCTCTCATGGTCGCTTCTTGGTATTCCCTGCTAAGGGCTTCTGAGATACTCTATCAAAGCCACTGCTGCAGCAGGAACTTCCCAAGAACTACCAGTGTTGCCTCTGGGGTTCCTTGACCATTTTTAACCCAAGAAATAAAGATATTTTGGGGGCTACTGAAGTATGCCTTCTGAAGCAATGAAGAGTGACTTATCCTTTTCATATATGCTTTTGCTTTTCTTTAAATAAATCAGAATTCTCTAAGTGCTCTTTATTTCTTATTTKTGCATTGTGCCTCTGTTATCTAAAACAGATCTAAATGCAAAATGCTCTCTTTAAGGGACATTGCACAGAAATATGACTGTCTAGGGAAGTTCATAAACCTTTTGCTAAAGACATTCTTCTGTCTGTAGTCTGTGTCAGACTTTTATTTAATCCCTTTGGACAGGCGCTTGCCAGTACATCAGTGTGTTCTGTATAAATTGCTTTTTCATTGTTGCTGTAATTGTAAAATAATCCCTCTATTATACCCACCCAATGATCACTGCATTATCTTTCTGCTGAGCTGCAACATTTCTTGGTGCCAGGTGGTCCTGCCTGTTGAAATGAGAGGTATTTATTAAATTGGCTTTTCAGTTGTGGCTCAGTTGAAGAAGTGGTGTAGTGATCAGTTGGAGAGCCTTGCTACATGCCTTGAAACATCAGCATCTCCCTTGTAGTTTATTGCTAGCTTTTTTTTTTTCTTTTTTCAAATGGGCCCTACTTCAATCTATGTATCTAGGCTCATGCTAACCATATTAGCATGGTTACTGAGCTTTGTGTTTCAGAGGCCGCTGGGGATGAATGTGTGAACACTGCTGTGTATAAATAAATGATTGTAGGTTTAAAATCAAGGTCTGGGGAGAAACGATCCATTTGCTTCTCTTGCCTGTTTTGGCTGGAGAGTTGAATTAGCAGCTAGAACGTGTGCTGTGGTGTGTTAAACAGCATTGAATAGGAGGCTGCAAAGATAATCCTCTGGGGACAGGCTGTTGAGGTTGGCACCTTTCAGCACTGAACCCGGAGCAGGCTTTACTGTTCTGTTGTCAATGCTGAGGTGGTGGCTTTTTCAATAAAATTTTGTACCCTTTGAAGCATCCCAAACCTCTTCCTTAATCAAGAGGTAGAGTGCAAGGAGACACCATGCTTGATCATTTTCAAGAGCTTTTGGCTGGTTTTGGTTTCTGCTGTGTTTATTTTTTTGTAAATGGTTGGATTGCTTTCTCTCTAGCTGTAAGGCAAAAAGCTTCCCATTGCAACATAAGGCTGCTTCCYCAGCCCCTTCTCGCAAGTGTATTCAAAACTAAATTAAAAAAAAGCCACTGGGTGTTCTAGTTTGTTTTTCTTGAAACACAATCAAATTCAGATGGCATACTCCAGATGTAAGCTAGAGAGACCGAACAGTGTGTCTGGATTTTCTTGTACCCGTATCTTCTCTCCAGGTTGGGATCTGCTTGTGTGTGCTGGTTGGTGTGCTGTGTCAGCAGCCTGGGGGTTCAGAAATGACCCTGATCCAGAAGAGAAGTTGACCTAAGTTTGAAGAGTTAAAAAAGCACAAAGAAATTGAAGCATCTGATGTCTCTTAATATACTTGGTGCGCTTGAGCCTTGAGAGAAATTAAGTTTTTGTTTTTGAAGCTCTTCTGTAGAACCACCAGAGTTACAAGTAATTCAAGTGAGTACTGAGCTTCCTTAAGAGGTGCGGATAAGTTTTCAGTGGAAGCTAGTGGCACGGTCCCTTGCCATGCAAAGCCATCGTTGCAAAAGTCATGGTGGGAAAGTTGTCAGCATCCTGGCTGTGTGATGGGGAAGGATTGGGGAAAGGGTGAACTGTTGCACAACAGAAAGCCAGAAATCATGCATCCGTGCTTTACAGGCTCTTCTTGGCTTAAACCACCCCCACCTCCCCTGGTAAATTAGTATCTCCCTCCTCACCCCCGAACAAAATACTGGGACTTTGTTCAAGAGGGAGGTCATAAATAAGGCAGAGTCAAACTGACATAGGAAGGACATGAAATACTAGGCTTCTTTCAGTTCGTAGTTCTGAGTGCTTCTCCTCCTGTTAATGAAGCTTCCACTGGCTGCGTTGAACTGTAGGAGGAAGTGACTAGCCTTGAAGTGCTCTATCTCATGTCTACCATCAGGAGTGGTTTGGAGCCCATTTCTTGTTTAAGAAACTACTTTAGAGGAAATATGGCTAATTTGGAGGTGTTTAAGAGTGTATTTTCCAAAGAGAGGTCAGGGATTTTTTGTTTTGTTTTGGTTTTAAGCTCCATTTGAAAGTAAGCCTGCCAATTTCCACAGATCAGCTTTAATTTTATTTTCCCCACTTGCCATGCCAACAGCAAGGTACGTTATCAAATGTATGTCCAGGCCAATTCAATAAATTCTAAATACATCCTAAATTATTTTGCATCTGCCTTGCCCATTTTTATGAGGTTATTGAAAGGCTCACTTGATGTGTGTTCAGATGAGCAGGGGCAATTAAACTGTTTTCCCCTTTCCTTCCTCTTCCCTCCCCGTGATAGACTGATATGCTTTGGCTTGAAGTTACAAAATGTCCTTTAAAGGTCTCTGAAGTAGACAACAGAATTGGTCTCAACTGTCCTTTTTCAAAATAGTATCTGTAAATGCTTTTTTCTTTTCTATTCAGAAACTGAAAAACATTTCCCTGCCCCCTGCCTTGAAATCTTACTCTACTGCTGGAAGACTGTCCTTGTCCTGATGGAAGGTACTTTGTGTTACTATGGGACAAAACATCCAGGGTGTAGGATTTTCATACTGTATCATGTTGATGCAACCACGTTACAGTAATTGTCCTCTGTACTATTTTTGCATTACTGTATTGAGGAATCTGGCCCTTATGGGGTTAAGAGCGTCAAAAGATTATTACGTGTTTTAGTAAGCGGTTTGCTGTTTGATGTGTTCATACAGAAGCTGGCTGAAGCACAAGCCATCCTTACGCTCACGCTGCTGGGTGCCAGCCACGCGTTTGCTTGTGCATAGAAGTCACTTTAGGTTGCTGTTGTGGAAGCTGGTTCTGAAACACGTTGCTCCGTCTTTTATCACCTCCTTAGACCATGGTTGCCCTATTCAATGCTTTTCTGTACATAGGAGATGAAATCTCTTGTTACTTGAAGGTTTCTTTGTTTATTACAAGCAAAATAATGCTTTTGTACTGTAAAGGATTGTATTCCTTCCAGATGCGCATCTGCTAACACTGGTGGGAGAAATCCTGGGTGTCAGCAGAACTCAGGTGCTTTTGAAAATGTTGCCCAATAAACTAGAAAGAAAAATTTTAAGCTTGAAAGAAATCAAGCCAGTAAAACTAGGGCTACCTAGTGACTTACTTCATCTGCATCAAACTAGCATCAAATCACAGAAGTTTTATGGGTATCATTCAACCACTACATAAATGACTTGTTTGTAAAGCCACCCTTTTGATCAACAAAATGTCTCTTTGCTGTAGACAACTGGTACTGGCCTGTTAGTCTGTCAGACTGACTGCTGTTCTGTACTTGGCCTTCTGACAACACAGGGAAATATTTGGGTAGGTTTCTGTATGCAACCCCTGACATCCTTCAAACGCAAAAACATTTTGTTTCAAAGCTTGGGATATATCTTCATGCTAAGGTAGTAGAGTGATTTGGGTGGCTCAGTTGGAGAAYAGTTGCTCTGTTTTTGTGGGAGAAGGATGTGGTATTTTTAACAGAGAAGGATGATGATGTTGTTAGGCCAGCAGCTATTTGGCTGCCTGCCTTGCAGCCTGCCAGCAGACCCTGTTGCACAAGCCAGCCTCACCAGTGCAGCRGATGGCGAGACCAGTGCCGTGGTGAGCTGCGTAGTAACAAGGAATGATTGCCTATAGTGAACCACATCTATTGATTAATTAACACAGAAATCAGCAGCAAGGATGCCAAGAAGAAAAAAAATAGTTTTCCACGGATCACTATAAAGTAAAGGCAGGAGTGAGCTGGTGAGCTACAAAAAGAACTAGAAGAGACTTTGTAAGAGAAGCGTATAAGTGCGTGTACGACAGACAGTCAAACTTGGCTGTAAGACTASAAAATCTACAGAGTAATGATGTGTTTTCCAACTCTTCGTCTAAGCAGGATTCATGTTCACGTGACTGGGAGAATTCTCTAGGCTTTGTACTTTTTACGACAGCCACGTTTTTCTTCATGTCAATGTAAAGAAAGTGCAGGGTTTGAGATTTGACCTATGGACGTATGTAGAGCTGGCTTCAGTTTGGCAACTAGAGGAGAACTTTATTTTTCTGAGAAAAAGGTTTTTAAAAAGCACATGGATGATCTGCAAGAGGAGAAAATACTGGGAAAGTTTGTATTAGTGTTGAGATTGAACTGCGGGACTTTAATCCAATGGAAAAGGCTTCTCTTGGTATGTAGGAATAAGAAATGTGGGACAGGGAGTGTTTCTGAAATACTTGATCTACCTTTGTAGATACGGAGTTTTCACTTGCTGGCCAACTAAAAGGTAAGAACTTCTCTAAGCTGGATTGTTGTCTCCTTTGTTGTTYGCTTTTTGCCTTACTTTGTTGTTAGCCCATATTAAAGAATCTGAGAGATGATTGTGTTGATACTTCCCAGGAGAGGAAAGAAGCTGCTATTAATAGAGCAACTTTGGGCAAAAATTGAGGTTAGGCTTTGTGGAATTGGAACTGAGACTCTACAAATAACCTGAACTTGAACAGTTACAGGTCATAAAGCTTCTTGTAAAGAAGATAAACATATCTATTTGCCTCTATAGATGGATGCCACTGGTTTAGTCGCTATACATCCCTGTTCCCCAGGCTCTCCATTATGCCACTGGTGGAGTCAGGTGTCCCACTTCAGCGTCCTGTTCCCTATACCTCTCTTAAAATGAGCAATCCCTAGAACACAGTGCAAAGTAGAYCCAGGTATGCTGAGAATGGCTGTGATGGATAGTAGGTTGTAGGACTAATAAGGGAGATGGTTTATTTTGGCCCAATGCCTTTGATTGAAAGGGGCTGGTAATAAAAACTCTGAGGCAGAGCTCCTGTGAGTTGTATTTGATGGTTGTAAAAGGTTGTTGTGAAAGGGGAGGAAGAAATGGCTCATGCTGATGTATTGGTCGAAGAGCTGGCTTTTCACAGTTACTAAATGGGAGGCTGAGTGCTTCAGGCACGTACTGAAAGAGATGGATGTTGGCCATCAGATGCTAAGGTAGGGCGGGCAATAAAGAAGCAGAGAGAGAATGCTGTYTGAAAATATCGAAGGAGATTAGAACTGCTGTGCTATAGAAATGGTAGCTGATGTTGAGAATTTAAGAAAATTGACTAGATACTGAGGACAGCAAGTGCTTTTGGCATGGGGAACGCTTAGGAAAAGTTTAGCAAAAACATCTGAATTGTGGCTAAATGGAAGGAAAAAAGTATGAGGGGAAGAGGACAAGCTGAGGAAAGACTTCGGGGCCCTAGCCAGGCACATCATGCCAGCGAACTTCAGAGGACTGTGGAGTTTTTTGCTTTGGTTGTTTCAGTGTTTAATGCTGGTATATTCTCATTGCCATGAGAGGGAATTGCTGTCAAYGTTCATGGGAGTTCTGCAGTTTAAAGTCCTGTGGAGTTAATCCTTCATATTTGAGTCCAAAAACATTTTGCATTTTAGCAGGAGCCTAAAGTGATRTGCAACATCTGTGTAGAGCATTGCTGAAATTCCTGATAAATGAGTTCCAGARGCAACCTTCCATTTGTGGGACATTTCACAAAATCTGCCACACAAAAAGAATGAACTRTCAGCATAACTCGTCAGTGGCCTGAAAAGTTAAAGAACTGGAGTCTCCTCTTTGGATGATGGGAGAGACCAGGAGGCTGTTTGTCAGACACTGATGCACTTGAGACTTACGTGCTGTTGCTGACAACTAACATGTCACATAAGCTTAGCATAACTGGAGGCACTGAAACACTGGGGGATAATCTGTTGATAGTCTATGCTTGTTTCCTCTTCTATGAAATAAGTAGCCTTTAAAATGAATGCTGGTTTTGAACTTCTCAGGAGGTAGAGAAGGTGGTGATTGTGAACTGTAAAATATTATTGGAAGGTGGTTGAGTTATTTCAAGTTATACAATACGAATGAAAACAGGGACTTTGTTTGCTTGGGACATCTCCTGCAGTATTGGAGAGCTGTTGCTGTCCCTACTTTGTAGCAAGGTCACTTCTGTCAATACCGTCCAGATGTGTATCCTCAGGGTTTCTCAAAACATGGTTTTCACTGCGTGGTGTTAATAGCTCTTACGCTGGCTCCCAGCGGGGGCCCACCCKTGTGCTTTCACCTCCGTGTTTATCCACTTTTGCTATCCTCCCACTGCTTTCTATTTTTTTCCTCTATTCAGCTGTCCTGATTCAACAATTTTGGGAGAAGAAATCTTGCCTCCTTTCCTCGTATGGAAGAGAAAAATAAAAATAAATAAAAAAAAAATTAAAAAAAAAAAAAAAAAAAAAAGGAGGGACTAGAAAGCCCATTACAGAGAAACGGTGGATAGGAACAGACCTGAAAATTTCTACCCCTGGGACTCTTTCTAGCAGCAGAGAAGCAGTGTAAATTTTGGAATAGGTAAAACAGTGCAGGGTTAACCATTCTGGAAGTCATTGCATATTAAGATACTTGTGGTATTCAAAATGGATTGATTTAAATGGTGAGAAGCAGGAAGCTCGGGGCTCCATTCATGTTCACTGCATGGTGTAACATGAATGGCAATACCTGCATAGGCACACTYGGGTGTTGCAAGAGAGGAGGTTCAAGTGCCTGCTGTAAGATGGCATCTGTCTGCTCTGCTCTTGCTTCTGTCGACAAGTACCAGCTGATTTTTAGTTAAGCTCAGGAGAAGGTTACGAAAGATTTTTCCTCTTTGCTGGTGGGTGAAGAAGGGACGCTGTGCATGTGCAAACGCAAAGGGGTGAAACCAAGCACATCCTCTTCAAAATGTGGAACATGACAGTGTCATTGCTCAAGGCGTTTAGCACTGAWGTCAGTGTAGGAGATAACTGCTTCAAGCCAGCATGGCCAGAATACAATCAAAACTTCGTTTTTTGCCTGATAGTGTTGGCCTGAGCAAGTCAAATGTTACCCAATTTTCTGACCCAGTTCTGTTTTGTGCCTCCAGGACAAACTCTGTTATATGCTTCTCTTTTCAAATATGTGTTTTTGAATGTGTTTGTGTGAGTTCCTGAACCATTTCAGAGGTGGGGGAGAGTAGTATAACACTCAAGAAAAAAATTATAAAAGCTTCCAGTTGGATTTTTTTTTTTTTYTYCCCTCTGGCTTTTGTTTTCTTCTGATGGCTTTATCCTAGCAGAGGCAATGTGTTCCTTCATTTGGATGACATGGATTTAGCAGAGCTGTGCCTGAGACATGCCAGTACAGGTGATAGCTAAATGAGGTTTCCTGGTGAAAGGTGTCCTGCATCACTAAGCTTTCTGCTCAGGTTGGGTTTTCCATTTTAGGGTAGCTGCTGTGGTATTGGCCTGAGTTAGGCTGTTTGAAATTGCTAAAAGATCTTTTATATGAGGTGTTAAGAAATAGACTGAAAGTAAATCCCATGAGTTTGTGAAAAATTAGTTTTTGGAAAGGTAAGAATGATTCCTGGGGTACAGGAGTGAGTCAGAAGGGAAGAGCTTGACTSTAACTGCTGCTGCTGACATAGCATTTGGCGTGCGGCTGCCCATCTGCAAAATGGGAAGTGATCGCATTTTTTCTGTGTTGTGAAGTGGCTGAGAATCTATGGCTTAACTGTGATGGAGTTGTAATTCAAAGATGCCCCTTGTCACTGTGGTTTATTTATCCCAGTTTATAACATTCAATGGAGAAATTTCTCTTCCTTCCAACGTTTTGCTCGCCTGATACTTAATTGTGCATTGGCTGCATGAGCCAGACTTGGCTCTTGACTTAAATGAAGCCACATTCATTTAATAGAGTTATGCTGTAGATGAATTTTCCTCTCAGTGCTAAATCTGGGACACTAGTCAAGTAGGTTCTGCTCGCCTAAACATACACTAAGTCCTTCACTGCAAGGTCAAAGGTCTGCACAGAATTCTGTGTGTGCATAAAAGCTTTTTTTTAATAACACAGCTGCTCTACATAATCTGCCTACACAGCAGTTGGGAGGCAAAAATTTACAGATCAAGATGGTTGGCTTTTGTTTAATATTTTTAATTGGCATTTGGTGTGCTGTGTAATTTCTCCCTGGCTGTCCTAACAGTATTTGGCCAGATTTAAGTCTTTTCGCTCTCTCATACCCAAATTAGTGTAATTTCTCAGAAGAGTGTATTGTTTTATATAAAGCTTGCATACATTGTACAGTTGCATTTTTGTGGCTATATTACAGTATCGGTTTTTGCCTCCTGTGTAAACCTTCAGGTTAACATCCCTGGTGCCTGCTAGAAGTAATGATCTGCATCATTTCAGGTGCTCAGTAAACAGTCAAGAGTAAACTGGTTGGCAGTTCCTCTACTATTGCTAAATGGAAAATCACTTTCACTGCTTTTTAATGCTTTAATTTATTATTACCCTAAGAAGCTTTTATTTCAGAAATTGAGAGATTGGTGTTAGTAACTGTGCTATAATTGCAGTCACAATGGTACATATTCACCCCTTCTCAGAGCACATGTGRTGGCTAAAATCTGCTCTGTGAGGAAGGACAATTAAAAGGAGTTATTTAAATAAACAGTTTGCACTAAAGGCTTTGACGCCCCACACGCACCCACACTGACCGCTATTTGGAAATACTTGAGGAAAACACCACTCCCTTAGTAGGAACTCAAGCATGGCTGGGGCTTTGTTTTGATTTGTTCCAGTTGTGTTTTGCCACGTGGAGTGAAGTTGTCATGGGCTTGTCCACCACGTAAAAGGCTCGCAGCCACTTCCCGYTTTTATTTTTCTCCAAGAGTCCAGCTATTGCACTCTACCTGAAGATTAGATCACTCCTCAGGAGTGGAAGAGAACAGTGTTCGAACTGCTAATACAACCTCTCAGGCCGGTATGTATGCTGACTTCAGTTACMATCTCCAAGAAAGGTGAAAGTGCCCCTATTTGAGGCGCACTTAATCATATGTTAAAACTGCCAGAAAAGGTGTAGTTATCTTCTGAGCTATATAAATGCCAAACTGAAATAAAGCATAGAAAGGTGAAATGCACTTTGTCTTTTTCTTAAGGAAATCACAAGTGCCGTGCCTTTTTGAAAGGGAGTGGACGGAGGATATAATGGAGGGCATGTGGGAGGTGCAGTTGCAATTCCTCATGCCCTCTCRAAGGTGTGTTGCACTTGTTTCCCAAGTGAGTGCTACTATGTATTTATAGAAATCCTGATTTTCAGAGGAACAGTTGTTATTGCAGCTGTATGCAAAATAATGAATTCAAAAGCAACAGGTGAGGACAAGGAAAGCGGACTAATAATATAGCAATTCACATGTTCTGTCCCTTGGGGAATGTTGTCTTTGTTCATGCTGGAAGGTGACCTTTTTTCCTGAAATAAAATTGGAAGATCAGAGGTAACCATCCCAAAAGTCCACACAAAGGTTATAGAGGAACTGATGTTAGAAGAGATGGAGGAAGCTTTCATAAAGCTGTGCTGTATGGAGCTTTGGAGTAATTTAATGGTCTCAAGGGGGTTAGAAGCCCAATAAAGCTGCTGGRTGAGGCTGCAGGGGACAGACCCACAATGAGCAGAAGGTTAGATAGTCTGAATGGGTGTCTTCAATGTCTCTGATCTCAGCTTATGCTGAATGAGCTTATTATTTAGATGCTCATAATGAATTAAATAAACAGTGAAATAATTAATAAAGTAGGCACTTAAATGGTTATTGCAGGTTTTAGAGCTGACTTTTAGATGAATGAGGTAGTTCATGCTACCATTAGCTGCGCCCTAGCTAAAAGAATTTTTTTCCCCTTTCTTTTTAATGAATAAACACCACAAACAGAAGATGCAGCGTGGCTTTCACTGGAAAGACAGCACAATGGTCTGCTTCCTTTAGAGGGGTAACATCAGAGACTCTAAGTGACTCACATGCAACTTCTGAAAATACTTTCTTGGTTTTCTTAAAAGTAAAAAAAATTCT
This sequence comes from Phoebastria nigripes, assembly GCA_035582835.1. Lineage (NCBI taxonomy): Eukaryota > Metazoa > Chordata > Aves > Procellariiformes > Diomedeidae > Phoebastria > Phoebastria nigripes. Next base: position 1,107,993 of record JAYKAV010003399.1, read on the forward strand.
CAGGTTCTTTGTTACAGTAGTAGAGATCATCAATTCATCAAATGTTGATATATGATTTACTGTCTAATTWGATTATGTCTATAACACACTTTTCCAGGTATCGTTAGAGGACATGTAGAAGTCAGTCTACATTTTTGCCATTCTCTGAGCTGCTRTTTCTTTTCCCTTAACTAGTTTTTAGGCCTGAGCCATCAGTCAGCAGAGTTGCTTACACTAGAATGCTCATGGATTCTTCTTGTAACCCCTGATCAGCTGTAGGACTCCAAATACTTCACACCTGGTGACCGGATCCTAAACTGGAGATCTTTCATGCTGGGATTTCTGGCAGTATTCTAATGTCTTTTCCTGATCAGTGTATATCAGCTTAACCGAACCTAATAGTCTCTTTAAATGTCACGTGGTTTTTATGATTCTTACGCAGTACAGATAATTTAACAAGACTTGCAAGCTGTTAGCTTTAGCTTTCATTCTTTTAYACACACCATGTGTAGCCCACTGCCTCTCCCAATGAAAAAGAATAGCAGTTACCAATGGTGTAAACCCCTGACGTGAATTCTGCAGGTTTTCTCTTTATCTGTTGCAATGCAGCATCCTATCTTTGCAAGACTCATGTATTTTGTGAGAAAATGCAAGGGGATTCAGAGGAGCGATTCAGATTACTGCAAAAGCTGACCAAGTTTCTGATACTTTAAGGTATGTCGCAGATGCAATCTTTTCCCCTCTTCTTTTCTTTTTTTTTAAAGAACAAAGGGAAAAAGACTTAGGAAGTTGACTGTGACTGCACAGATGCTGCTGTAGGTACTCTGTGTGGTTTGGTTTTCTTTCTAAAGGTGTTACCAGAGAGACAAAATGCAGCTGTCGTGCGAAGCCTATCTTGGGAGAATGTTATTAGTAAATACCTATCTGGGAATTGTTCTTCAGCAATGTTAAATCAGATCAATCAAGGCAACTTTATTTCCCTGTCTTCTTTTGCATGCTATGTATGTGTGTTCATCTGGCCTTTCCTTACTAAAACGGTCCAGCCATTTGGTACTTTGCATTCCCTAGTCATACAGCTTTTTTTTTTTTTTTTTTTCCTGAGACTGTTACCTGCCACTGTTCCCAGAACATCTCGAAGATCTGGAATGGTAACTGGATGGGAGAAACACTTTTGTCATTTGTCATTGTGGATTGCTCCATCAGGAGGCAAATTTCAGGCAGGAAAAAAAGCATTTAAGCACACTCCATAGCACTGCTTCTTGATTTTTTTTTTTTCTTTTTTTTTTCTTTGTACTTCGATATTTTGTGTGTTCTATATATGAAATTGTAAAAGATTTTCCCGTATATTCTCCTGAATTCCTATTGCAAGCCTTTATACTAAGGAAGAAATCCTGTGAATTTGGACAAAGACAGACGTGTTAGGATAGCTATGCTGGTCTGTGTAGTCTATTCCAGTGTGAATTTTATACATTACAGTTGTCCTTCCATGGATTTTATTATTATTAAAAGTGGCTTCACTTCAGAGTAATTGCTCTGCTTTACCAGTGGTTTAATTTTATTTCAGAAGAGCATTGTTTTTCCTTCAGGACAGAGTATTTGCATCAGGAGTTACTCTGAGAAGCTGTAGCTGTATCATTCCTGCAGTCAGCCTCCAGGTAATGTACAACTACAGAAGACATCAAGAACTCATCTGACAACCTGTACTGTGAAAGCAAAAGTTGGAGTCAGAAACTTTTTGAGAGTTTTTGGTATATTTATATCTCGTAAGAAGTCACTAGYGCTTTTTGTCTGGGGAGATCTTTGCAGGAAGTTCCTTTTAACTCGGTCTTGAAAAACATGAACAATATCTTCCTTTTCAAGTGCAGAGAGACTGATAGGTGAGGTAAATCTAAATCAAATGGCTTGGTTCCACTGACTGCACAAACTGTGGATTTATAGATAAATAAAAATGTAGCTGTGGCTTTTTTGCTTTTCACCAATCCCTAATTTGTATTTCCCCCCTCCCTTTGTCAGATGTTTTCATGGTTTTGGCAGTTGAGATGCGTTAGCTTCTCGTGGCCTGCTCGAGTTAGCTCCTCTGCCATACCTTTAGAGCAAGAGCTGTCTCTAAGGGTCTGAACTGGCGCTTAATGAAGTGAGTGTGCATTGCTTCTGTTGTTAGTTGCCTTTTGGGCTATTTAGCCATTCCCCAGAGCTGCACTGCAGACATGAAAGAACGAATATGACATCTTTCAAAGGACTGGGCGGGGAGTCATGGTGAAYGTGATCTTTCACCACCAACTGAATTGTCTCTGCATGCAGAGCCTCCTTCAGCATGGACCTCATCTAAGTCCTCACTCGCTCCTCGGTGTCTGTGCTCCTAGGGGTGAAGCTGGCAGTACAAATCACATCTTCACATCTTTTCACCTAGTCTGATTTATATAAAATCCAGTTAAAATAATGTTTGCAAATTAATCCACTGTATAATGGTTACCTTGTATGACAGAAGACAAGATTTGATCTGGCATGTGCTTCATGTGCTTGAAATAATTTCTCCTAATCCATGGTTTTTGATTAAAACCTTTGACTCCCCAGCTATTGTGCTGAGACTGAAAAATACTGCGATTTTTTTAATATCTCTAGCTGGATTTTACATGATGTTTCTGGTTTTTTTTTTTTCTTCAAAGAAAGCAATGGAGAAACAGAGGAAAGCCCTGGAGCTGTCTCTATTTGATTTGCTTGGAAATTAATCATTCATGTCTTCCAGGTGGACAGCAAATGTGTTATGAAGTCTTCCATATCTGCATGCAGGGTAGTGAACCAAAACAAAGTGAAGTGCATGGAAAAGATCCCCTCAAGCTTGAATCCTTGAAGAGCAAATAGGTGCCTGTAGGAACAGCTCAGTCTGTATGGAAGGGGGTTACTGAGGTTATATTGACATGATGTTGTGGGTACTGTGGTTACCGCTTCTTCAAATCCTTTGTGTAGGCTTATGCTATATCAGAGTGGCTGGAAACTGAACATTTATCATTTTTGTTGTCATATGCTTTTTACTAGCATCTGGAAGAGAAATACCTCCTCCTAAATGAAATGTCAAAGGATTTAATCATTGGATGGGGCAGATATTCTGAATTAAAGARGAGCGGTTCATAGCCTTAAGAGAGATTTGCCATCTCTCAGAAAGATGAAGTGCTGTACCTTAGTTCCATGTGGCACGTTGCAGATCTTTCAGAAATAACTCTCCCAGRCAGGAGTAGTCTTCCCACCTTTTTCATTCGCTGCATTCCTAACCACTGCATTGTGCACTAATGTTTTATACGGATCCCTTCAAAAGTCTTGCTTGTCACATGCCCAGTATAAAATGAAAATACRTTTGCCAGACTCTCATTTGCAGTCTGCTTCACAGCAAATGTTATTCTCTGAAGGTAGCTTCAATTTTTGTTCTAGTTATTATGTACTTGTAAAGAAATTATTATTAGCAAGGCTTCTGATTTAGGAATGTGATTTTTAAGCCTCTCTACAGCCCCTTCTGTTTCTTACCAGCATGACCCGGCGGCATCCTCCTCTGTAGGAAGCTAGTTTTGAACACATTACAATCATACCTGTGTATATTGATAAATGTTTCTTTTGTGGCAAGCTTTAACCATTTCCTGCAGCAGAATTGTCTTGTTGAAGTTCTACAGCTAGGCTGTTTTCAGCTTCGTTTTCTTGAGGTCTTAAGTATGGTATTACGGCTGCACCCAAGACCTTTCTGACATTGCGAGAGCAGTTTCTGTCTAAACAAKGGTCAAACGTCTGGTCCTTGGGCCTGTTCAGCTTGCAGTAGACAGTGTGTTGTTGTAGTGGTGGTTCGGTATTAAAACCTTGGAATGCAGTATTTTAATTTAGCTGGGACAGTGCTTTTCTACTATAGATGTCGACTTTAGAATATTTCTGAAAGGGAGCCGGGGCAGCTAGCTTCGTCTGGGTCACGGATGCTGTTGCTGCAGTCTGAGTTCACCACTGGGTGTGGTAATTATAGTTGTTGGTGTTCAAGTTTCTGAATCGGACTAAGTGGGTATTGCACATGTGAGGGAATGCTGAAATTGGAGACCTGGACTAAACAAACATCAAAGGTCTTTGAATCTGCTAGAGAGCCTGCTGTAATGGGTGCTCGTCCTCCCTTAATCTGACAGAGGGTTTTGCTGGCCTGTGCAGCGTAGGTGCATCCAGGGGGTTTGGGAGGGGTGGCTTTGCGGTGGAGGAGGACCGTCTTGGTGAGTAATTTGTCCTCGTGGATGAGAATGCACAACCTGTGCTAGCGCATGTTTACGAGAGGATGGCTGTAGGACTGCTCTCCCACCTCTGCCGCTGCAGCCTGAGCTTGCACAGACAGGCTGGTGAAGGATGACTGCTATACCAGGAGTGACCAGAGTTGTGGACTCTGCCAGCTGACACTGACGTGTGATGAATAAAGTCTCTCAATGAGATTGATGATATTGGAAAAATGATGTCACTGTACAGAGTTGTGCCAGATGTAGTCAGAATCCAAAAATACCTCTCCTGCACTGATGAAAGGGAGTAGGAGGAGAGGATATGGTGGATGTAAAGATTAGTTTGGCAGTGGTGGCACCAGCTACTAGGAATAGGCTGGTGTAAGGAGTGTAAAGGTAAGTGTGTGAAAAGAACACCAGGGTTACTGCAGGTAATGGGCCAGTAGATGAGCCGATGGCCTCAGATCAGCGTCTTCATTCTGTTTTTCTGCTCTGTGCCATGCTTGTGTCTGAAGTAAGAGTGTGTGTTGGCTTTTTTTTTTTTTTAAGTGATTAGGGGTTGGAGATTTTAAATGCATTTTCCATGGCTTCTACATAGATGGACACACTTTGAATTTGGTGAAAAGAAAAATATAAATTAGTTTTTTGGGCTGACTGAAGTGTCCTGATGAACTTCCTGGGTAGTCACCACACCTGACACCTTTCRGTAATACTGATAGGTCTGCAGTCCTAGAAGCACAGTAGAGCATATGGGGAAGCAGTTAATTCAGTAGATATTAATTAATAAATACTTTTCCTCTGGGGAAAACCTTTTAGCACGTCCACTGTTTGGCCCAAGATTGCATGCATGCATGAGTGGATAGTGAACACGCTTTCCTGAATTGTCACTTGTTATTTCTCTTGATAGGCTGGGGACTGCCTCCTCTGGACTACTGCTGCCAGGCTTTTAGAAAAGCAGACTGCAGTTAATGCTTAAGCTGTCTCTCAGCCACCAGCGTTCTCACATATAACTGATGTCAACACATGCCGGTTTTCACCATTGCCCTGTGGACTGCTTAGCTGAGTCTGCCAGCTCCCGGCAGTCTATGGTCTCTTTGTTTTGAGAAGCACACTTCATCGGTGGTGTGCATATGGAATTATCAGCTCTGAATATAGCTATTTTATGTATTGAAGCATATACATACACTTGCGAAAAAGAGCTACTGCATGAATGGGTAGTGTATTGTCAGTGCCTTCCTCTTAATATGAAACAGCTTTGTTTGCATCTGTATGTGGTTCTGCACTGACTTGAGCATTGTAGACTGACTACTGTAACTGTAGTTAATAGACACTGCAGGGCAATTCAGCTGAATTACAAGCCTCCATTTAATTTATCTTCTTTTAGAAAAAAATCCATTGGTCTGTCATCAAGATCATATAGCTCCAAGAGAGAGAATAGTGAACTAATGCTTGTGTTGGAGTATGGTGTTTGACAGTGAAGATSTTAAAATCTCTCCACCTGGTCCTGACAGCGAATTAGTTCTCTTGTGAAACTTTTTTAGTAGTAACAAGATATAAATGGTTTACAAAAGCTATTTGCTACTGACCATTTGAACTTGCTTGACTGCTGAAACTGCAAAATGCTGCTTAATGCTATAAGCAATGGATTTCACTGATGATTTCTTCTGCTGTGGTGTTGCTGCAGGTGTGAAGGTAATGTTCTTGAAGCAATTCGCTCAGTGATTTGTTCTGAAGTTTTTTTCTAACTGTGTAAAATTCCATTAGACTAATTATGTGGATTTGTATTGATATTTGCTTATTTCCTGCTGAGTATAAAGATAGAAACCTATTATTGGAATGCAAATACCCTATGATGGAAAATCACCTTCATTGCAAAATATGGCAGCGCTTCAGAATTGGCAGTGTGCTGTGACCTTGCTGGTAGAGGATTGAACCAGAAATGCTTAAGTTAGTCTCCCTTTATGGTTTCTTGGGTTCTTCTCATTACATGAAATACTCTCCATTTAAAAAATGGTCTTATTTCTTGTGGTATGTGTGCAACTATGTGAAAAAGAGGAGAAATTTGTTCATGAAAGTCTGCAAAGAATACAGAGGCTTATCTGATGATCGTGCTTCCTCTTGGAGAAGTTATGGGTATAAAATGCATTTATGATGACAAAGCAATTTTATCCATTATGTCTTTTTAAAAGCAGTAAAATTTCCAAAAGATTTGAAATTTAAATATCCTATTTGAACTTCACGGGAGAAGTAGCGAAGTCCCTCTTCAGTGCTTGTTTGCTGTATGTATTTATATGGCTTTTGCTGTCAGCTTTTCTTTGGGGATTTTCAAAACATCATTAGTGCGGGACAACTTGACCTTCTCTTGCAGATAAAAGTAATTGTGAATCTCACTGTTTTCCTGTATTGTAAATGACTGGCAGAATGAGTGGAGGCAGTAGGGCTGAACACAAATACTGTATGAAGAGGTATGTTTCCCAGTAATAGCCTTGTATTGTGCCTTCACCAGCGTACCTTCTGAAGTTGTGCCACTTGGATACAATCACGGCTGCTCACGATGGGTCAGAGAAAGTAGAGAGCTCCGAGTTTAAATGTCTCATCTTCTAAAGAGCAGCAGGTATCTGGGTTAGAGAAGGACTTACTGCAGCAGCTTGTCAAAAAGTTTGAGATTTTTGAAATTAATTAGTTGAGAATAAAGCATTCTTTATTAATGTTTGAATATCTGTGGTCATGTATAAATTAGTATGATGGAACAGCTGCCACATGCCCTGTTTCCCTTTGTCAAGGAAAAACTCTCTGAATACACCTATAAATAGTGAATAGTAAATAAATAAGAAATCATTTGGTTGTTTCAGAACATGATTCAATGCTCTAAGCAGTGCTGTGCAGTATTCAGTCACTTCTGGGTTGTTCATGTGCTTTTCATTTTTTAATGAAGGACCCTGGTTTTCATTAGTACAATTTATATTTAATGTCTTTATTGGTCTAGTCAAATATCACCTATCAAAATGTCACCAGTCTTTTTCAGACACATGCATAACCTTTTCTACTTAGTACTTGCAGCCTATATCCTTAGGAGGGAAAATTATTAATCCCTGATGAGTGCAACTGAAATGATACATGAAGTCAGCAGAAATCTTTCTACCCAGTGAGCTGGCGGGGCATGTTTATAAGCCAGCAAACTGCAGTGCTTTGAAAAATATTATGGATCCAAAAGCACAATGAATTATGTCCACAAGGTTTACAAAGCTAGGATTAAGAACAGCTGTAACGTCTACTCCTGAGGGTATACAGAGCACGTTACCGGTATATTTTCTGGGTTTCCAAACACATTTTAGATGTATAGGAAGAGCCTGTTATAATATGTTGGGTGGCTTTTGTTAAGTGAATGATACGGTTATTCTTAGGTTTCCTTTAATTTTCTAAATGGAGCTGTACTGAGTTTAAACTTCTTGGCAAAAATATTTTTCTGGCTGCTTTTCTGTGATCAGAGTTGATGATGATTCCTTATTCAGAAGTTGACTTAATTTCTGCATGTGTGAACTGATAAAATGGTGGGAAGCTGTAAATACTGATGTGTTTGGTCACTGTTGACTCGGATAATTGAATTAAGTGTAGAATCAGGCTAGTTTTCCGCCTGTGGTGTATGAACTGTTCACTGGTGTTTGACAGAATTTGCCGTTCAGGATGGATATCTTTGTCTTCCACCCAGATAGCTAGATTGTTACATTTGCTCTTCCTGACGTGCTAACTGTCATCCCTTGTAAGCAAGATTTATTAATTTGGCTCCGTCTTTGCGTTGCGTTCTTGCACTTCCCCGGTATTTGTGGCTCAGGGCAGTACTCCTCCCCAGTCCTGAGCTCGTCAGTCAGATGCAGTGAGCCAGCCTGCTGGGAGGCTGAAAATGCTGTGGCTGGCACATGAGCTTTTGGTGTGGAAGATGGGTCGTGATACATCTGGAGTTGTGCTCTCCGGGAGGGTCTCAAAAAGACCYGTTTTGTCCTTTCCTAAATGAATTGCTCACACGCTGGTATGGAACAGTTCAGGGACAATCAGTTCATCCTGGATGCATATAGAAGTATCAGTAAGTCACAAGCAAGGCATTGTAGTGTTGCTTGTGAGTGTTCGCTTGTGTAAAATTGAATGCTGGGCTTGTGTTCAGGTTTCTTGTATTTTATCATCTCTTCCCTGTCAGTAAGTACCAGTACAAGATACACATCTAATGAGAGCTTAGCAACAAAAACATAGTCTAGGCAAACCACATAAAAAGCCAAAGAATGACATTGCGTTGTTTGGAAAGCCTTAAAAAAGAATCTTAATGTACTGCCGTGTGTGGAGAGAGCTACTGTTCGTCAAAAGATTTATACGGTGAATTAAAGCGGTGTTAACATCATGAAATTAAAGACTGAAATATTTCTCTCGTACTTCCCCCCTCCTCCCCTTTTCCTACCAGTTTTTTTTTCATGTGAAATCCACTGATTTGGCTTTCACATGACACTTACTCTTCCCATTTATAGGTTCTGTCTTTTCTCATTTTTTCCTGTTCTCCCCTCCCCTTTCCCTGCCATGCTTTATTGTTTTGTTTTTCCCTCCCTGGATAGGCTCGTACATTTTGTAATGCTTTTCCCCTCTGCCTATCTTTTCCTGGTGTGCTTCTGGCTCCCAGCACTGCTTTTGCAACTTTCTGCCAAACTTACTCTCTTCCATGCTCATGTTTTATCTGTTGATAACTACTGCGCTCCCTGATTTAACAAGTCGAGCTGTGGAATATTATGGATTTCTGTCAGACTGTTCTTGAGGACATCTTCATTTGTTAAGAATATCATTATGGATGATGGGTTAGTCCAGATCAGCAAACCTGACTCACGGGTTCCGCAGCACTTTTTGGAGATACTTTTGTGCTGCTGGGAGCTCTGGGAAGGGATTAAAAGGCACCGTTCTCCTCTTAGAAACAGGGTAAACCCAAAAGCTGAAAACCAAAGGAGAATGAACCCTCCTAGCATGTATTTCTAAGGACGTTTCCAGTGCTGTGCTCAGGGTGAGTCCTGGAGGCAGGAACAGTGTTTATGGCAGGGTGTTCATCGCTGGTGGTGTGCTTGCTGCTGCTAAATTTGTACTGATTGAGTCTGTCCAACTGTTTAAAAAAAGGTGGGTGGGATGACTGGCTGTTTATTCTTTGATTCTTTGTGAATAGTTGGAAGAAAAATAAAACAACTTCATCTGAACTCTGAGAAAGACAGCTGTGTGTATAGATGATACAAGGACTGCTAATGCTTTACTTACGGGTGTTTCACTGTAAGAACCAGTTTATTTCTGCCAAATTTTAGTAGTGGAGGTGGGACTTATGGAAGCGGTTCCTTTTATATAAAGGAGGGAGGGCGAGGCTGGGTACCTGGATGCCGCATATTCTGCCAGAACAAATGAAAATGGCATATCCTGCACAATCCTAAATAACAAAGGGAGTCTAACACAGGAGGCTGGTTTGCATGAAAACGAGGTAGTCACTGCTGCCAGCATGTATGTAGGGAATTAGGCACTTTGAAGAGTTCTGGCCAGGGTATGAGCAAGCTGGCTAGAAGTTTACTAGCACACCATATCCTATTTGCAGCCTCAGCTTGGCAGGGCTCCTCTGGAAAAATTAAAGATTCCCTTTCCTGGCATAAAACCACAACAAGGAGTGGGAGTGAAACACAGCTGTCCTATCCCTGGGTTGAAATAGCAATCTTGCAGCTTGTCTTGCCAACTGTAGGGAAGTACAATAATCAGAGCATKACTCTAGTTTTCTGACTGATGCTCGTTAATAGCAAGTCCTTAATTTCATCCTGTATGATCTCTTGTTGTTATCTGTGTGTGTTTAATTGAGAAATGGCTCTCTGAAAAGCCCTCTGAGAACCTGTTTGAAAGCGACTTGGATTGCTGGCTCTAGGGCTGCGTCTTGTCTTAATCTTTATCATATTTGAATTCCATTGTGAAGTGCCAAACAAAAGCACGTAAAAAATAATAATAATAAAAAAGACACTATGTAAATAATTGGGTGGTTGGCAAATGTGATTGGATTTTACAATTCAAATGCTTTAATCCAGACATGCTGAGTGTATACACAGTGCCAATAGGAGTGGTCACAGAAAGATGCATATTTCCAGCAAGCATGTGGGACACTTAGMCAGAGCTGATGTGAAATGAAAAAAAGCCAAACACATTTAACTAAGAAATTGAGAGCTATTTTACTTTACTATTGAAGATTTTTACCTCTGGGCAAGTGACTTCCACCTTAGCTTAAATGACTTCTCCTTTCTGAGCTTCATGCTCATCATGCAGTAATAGCAGTCCTTGCTAAATGGCCTGACTGTCGATATTTACCATTCTTATTATACACTGAATGGACCCAGTGGTTTCCCATGAATTTTCWAGGTGACAGTGCCTGGATAAATGGTCCTCATCGCTTTTTTTTCCCCCCTTCCTTCAGTCACTGGTTCCTRCTATTACGCAGCCATCTCAGTTATGCTGGCACAACAGGTTTTGGGAGCYGTGCTGTAGATAGCAAAGGTTGGGGGATGGGACAGACAGTCATTCCTTGGTGATGGTGGTTTCTCAGTTGAGTTGACACAATGCTCTGGTTTGCAAGTTGGCCTTACTTGAAGTACTGCTGGCCCAGCTGAGAAGGGGATTCACCATCGCTTAGTGCTGGGAGGAGAGGGAACTCCCTAAGCCAAAACCATTGCTGAACAGGGAACCTTCATTAGCCCCTTCCCTGGCCAACAAAAATCTCTTTATTGCATTTGTTCTTAGACTGAAAAATCTTCAGAGCGGTGTAGCAGTCAAATAGGAGTAGTTGTGTGCATATGCATATAAGCACCTCTCCATTATCAGGTTTCTGATTAGATAGGAACATGTATTTCTTAAAAATAAATAGGTCCAACCTGTTAAGTGGTTAGCAAAATTTTAGCATGTAAGTTTGTCTTACTTGCACTGCTCACACTTGCTGTCTAAAAATCAAAACAAAATGTGTGTGTGTGTCTTGTCAGCCCTCAGCTTCCTGACATTGGGACTAGTTAAACTTTTATCTGTGAGGCTGAAGGGTTCTCTATCAGTTTTCCATTACACCTTTAGGCACTTGAACTGTAATCAGATGGCCCCTTGACCTTCTCTTTGAGGTGAATAGCTTGGACCTTAGGGCTGGCTGAGAGACCTTTCTGATCCTTCTCTTTGGCTGTTCTGCTAGCTGTGCTCTGAGCCCACTGCGGTGTATCCGCATCCTTCCACAGCTGCAGATACAAGAGCTGAACAGGTTGTCCCAGTAGTGACCATGCAGATGCCAAATAGAGATAATGAAATGTTCTTACTCGGCATTTTCCCTAATATCCAAGTGCTCTCTTTCATCTTTTTTTTTCTTCTCTTTCTACTGTTTAATGCTAGTTTAACGCTGGCTTAGCAAGTCTACCTGCTGTCTTTCCAGTCTGTATGAGGACTGTCCATGTCCAAGTAGGGGTTRTAAGCTCAGTCTTATAAAATAAGCAGAGAATGTGTGAAATAAACGGACTACTGGGACAAAAAGCCATTGGTGAACTCTCTTGGGTAGTTGAAATAGCACAGTAACTGCACTGCACTTGGGAAAATTGTCTTTCTGCTGGAATCTCTTCCATTTGGAAGATTTACAGCAGATGGAGCAGCCTCTGCCATTGTTGGCTTGTTTGTGTCTTTTGGTGTTCAAATGGACTTGTAGTCATGCAGAGACCTCCCGCACAGTTTCTTTCCTGCTGTCACATTTTTGCTCTCTGGGGCTACATCATATTGAGAGCCGGGCCTCTGTTTGAGGCCGTCACACGTTTCCTGCTATGTTGTGTTTAGACGGTGGCTTTTGGTGTGGGGCTGGGAGGGAAGGGGGCGAGATGCAGAGGGAAGAAGTAGAATGTGATTTAACATGGGTGATCTCTTGGGGAGCTGTTTGGACTGAAGCAGTCCTGCTGTCTTGGTGCCAAGCAAACCTGCTTTGGTGCTTAATAGTGGGAGACATTGGCAAGCACATTCCTTATGAGACGGGTGATTAGATTTATTGTCAATCACTTTGTACTCCCTAGAATGAGGAAATAATTTATTTAAGAAACAGCTTTCTTGGAATGCAGGCTTAAAAATTCATCAGTGATCCGTTTGTTCTGTCTCCCTCAAGGTTATAAAAGCTTCTTTTTTGCTTTTTGTGTTGTGGCGGTGTGTTTTGCCACAAAAAGCATTTTTGTTGTGTAGTTCAGCTCTACAGGCAAGATTGTGGGTGGGTGAGGAGGTTAGCAGCCATATCAGATCAGTGTTAAATTTAACTAGGACACCCAAATAATGTTCCAGTCTTGGTCGTAATTCAAAGAATGCAGAGATGGTTTACATCTGCCTTGAAGTTAAAAAGCAATTCTCTAAGGTAGTTTTGTAGCAGTGCAAGTAGGCGTGCATGTGTTAGCCTAGAACTGACAGGCTGGGTCTGGCAGATTTTGGTTTAACGCAGTAGTGATGTGTTTAAGTGGCTGGGGTAGAGTCTGGGACACATGGACTGCATAAAGAAACTTGCTGCTGTACTCTGCCAAACTGACGGTTCTTTTTTTTGTTTTAGATGAAGGACCTAGCTTGTACTTCTGACTCCTATGTGCATGTAAGTTTCTGGACTTGATATCTAGTAATACATGCATCAGTTTAATTTATGACCCAAACTCTGTGGGGCCAAGAAGAAATGAAAGCTGAATGCCTTTCTTGCAGAAAGGAATGTACAAATGAGTCATCCCACACCACCCTTAATGCCAGCATTGTAGGGGCAGCAGGTGGAGTTGAAGGGAAAAAGCTTGCTGGAAAATTGTAATCCATGATGTAACCTCATCCCACTAAAAATCTCCCTAATTTAGCCTTGGTTAGTTCTTCTGAAAGACTCTGGAGAGGAAGCAAGTCGGATCTGTTCTGGGTTTGGTCAAAGATTAGGCATGCAGATTTGCATTGTGTTTGTCTTTGGGAGGTAGTTTGGCAAATCACAGTGAACTCTCTGTACAAATCTTGGTGAGAAACAGTCATTTCCTGCTCATTTAGTATGGTTTCCTACTGGGCAAACTTTCCRGATAAACACTAGCCATGCTGCTGACAGCTAAGAGAAACAGGGCTAGCCCTAACACTGTGTGTGCCAGGTGTTCTTTYTTTTTTTTGTCTTTATAATTTTCATATTAAAAATAATGGCTTATGCTTCTATTTTACTACTTGATCTTGCTAAACCACTGGGGGAGAAAAAGGACTTGTGACTAAGGGACTGAACGATGAATTGTGATACCCTCATCTGGTTCTGGGTTCTACCACAGACTTCTTACATCGGGGCTCTGAGGCCTGGATTCATCCCCCAGCTTTAATGCTTTCTTGAAGTGCTTGATGTCATTTCCCTGCAGAATCGGTGGCAAGAGCTGGATGTGTCCAAGGAGGTGATTGAGTCTGCGCAAGATCTGAACTGTTCTCTGAAACTCCTATTCTTCTTTTTGACTAAAGAGGAAGAATTAAGTTATTGTGCATTTAAATACCTCGCTAAGCTGCCTGAAGATAGGTGCTGTGAATTTGAACCTATTATGAATCCATTTCCTGACTTGGAAGATCTGTGTCCTCACTCTTCCCTCCTAGGAGCTGTTTAGGTCAGCAGACCGCTCTACCACATTGCAGCAGAATTGCCCTTTTGCGGTACAAAAGCTACTAGTGATTGTTTTGTTCTGAAAATCAATGGGCATGCGTGATTTGCTGAGCATTACCTTTAGCGTAGTGGGACTGATTACACCTAAGTTTTAAGTATATGTTATCACATCTGTTGAAGTTGACTGAGATGTAATGTCTTGACATCTTTGGTTAACACCCAGTCAATCTGAAAAGCAGGGCAAGGCAATACAGAGCCCTGAGAGATGTCTTACTTGTCAAAGTGACAAATTGCCCTTTCTGATTCAAAGGACCAGCTTGCATGGCAGAGCTAAGTAGCTACTGGAGAAAGGGGAGGAGAGCATGGGAAAAATACCCTATTTGTTTAGGCCTTCCCCTGTATTTTTTGTTGTTTGTTGCTCTGAGTTGAAGCTCTTTTGTCTTCCTTCGTCTGAAACAACAGCAGGTTGAGAGGAGCAAAGCCTCTGGGATTCTGCCTCTCCCACTTCTCGTTCTTATAAACTGTTTACAATCTCCTTCAGTTTTCTGGCTTTGTATGGAAAAGTTCAGTGGGTCAGCTTTCCCTTTAGCTTCATCCATCATTCCAGTCAATTAGAAATAGTTGAGGGCCAATTGCCCGGTCTTCCATTAACTGAGACACTTCAGATTGTTTAAAATAGCATAAAAGCCCTCTTTGTTGACCGTTGGGCAAGCACTGTAGATTTCCCTGTTGATGGGCAGTTACCGCGTGGCTGAACAGAACCCCAGTGTGTCTTGCAGTACTTGAGGGATGAATATTACTACTACAGGCCTTGTCTGGGTTTTGATTCCTTCTCCTTCACCTCCGCCTCTTGCTTTCCCTGAAAGGTGTGATGCCTTCAGATAGTGAATTACCATGCCTGCTTGCAAAAAAAGCTGCTCTTTGTGGCTTTTCAGAACTTCTGTAGTTGAGGGTTTTTTTCAGTTGCTGAAATGTTCCTTTTTAACCTTGGTGCTTTAAAAGCTCTTGGCATTATTTGTTAGTCGCTTGTCGTGTGTGTTTCTAAAGGACAAAGGAAGTGTGTAAGTGTTCAGGAAACAGTCAGTGCATTGTGGTGTGTGGCTGAGTTCATTCTGGTACCCCATGCCAGGACAGCCTGCTTTCATTTAGGGCTAACATTTTCCTTATGTTCTGAACTGACCAGCCTTAGGGTAGAGCTTGTGTGAGAGCTCTAACAGACAGCTTGAAGCTTGTCATAGGTTAATGTGTTTGGGTTCACATTGAAGTGAGCTGAATCCATTGTATATATACATATATATATATTTATATATATAAAAACCACATTTTGTTTCACATGATATTTAACCGGAGAAGTAGGCTTACTAAGTGGAGATCAGTTTATCTGCAGCAAAGTAGATATTTATGTATTCCCATCTTAAAATCATTGTCTATCTTGCAAACTCTCTTTCCAGTGTTACATGCTGCCTAGGTTTCAGTACGGGCTAGTCCGTGTGCTTTTCGTTGTTCCAGTGCCATTTTGCCTRAATAATGCGTCGTCATTGCAGCAGTGTTACCCCTGATTGTGAAGGGTTTGGATAGGTGTGACTGAGCACCTCTGCTTGGTGCTGAAGACCTGGACCTTGCTGCGTTTTTTGAACTGGAGGAGGGCAGCATGTGGCAGTCCTTGAACATAAGGCCTCCATGTTCTTCCAGAAGGTGCCCTGCCTCGCAGTAGTGCAAGTGCTGCTGTATGTGACGGCTTACCTGTTTCTCTGTTCCTGAAGCACAATCTAAAAAGAGTAAGACGGTCTCCTCTACAGCTGCCTCTCAGATGATACAGGCTCAGTGATGTGCGTGTGCTGGTTAGCTTGGATTCCAGCTGTTGCACTGCTGAGATACACAAAAAGCTCTCTGGACAAATCCAGGGCAGAGAGCACAGCAGGGATCTTCTGGCTGTGGTGAAAGAAAGGGAGCTCTGACAAGGCAGGAGAATGTGATAGTAATCAGATTTGAGAGTCTTCAGCTGCTGGGGAGCTGGATCTTTTGTTGGAGAAAGATCTGCCACAAATACACAAAGTTCAACAAACTCCACCAGTGATTTTCGTCCTCTGATGTCCCATTGGGATACCAATCTGATGCAGATCTCGAGATAGACTTGTTGGATTGATGTGTTCCTGCAGACTTGCCTTACTTGTCTTCCTTTCTCCTCCACATGCCTTCAGCAAATAACAAGCTTGAGGACATGACTGAGCTGGAAGTGCAGACTGAAACTGGAAGGAGACCAGTGGGGTAGAATGTCAGCATGAGACTTGACTCTGACAAAACCGATGTTTGCCTGCTTTGCACTTATAAATAATCTCATGCTTCGCAGAGATTGAAGCTTTAATAAGTAATTTAAACAAAGAGTAGKAGGAGGAGAGAGAATCCACATTTAATTCAATTAGCATTGTTGTCCAATGCCATTAATTATGCCCAGACTTGTAATGTGTTTCACAGGAGTTGATACACTTGAGCTTTGTCTGTGCTGGGGTTGACTGAGGACAAGTATGTCCACTGGTGTAGAATCCAGCCTTTGTGCTTTGCAAAAACCTTCAAATCTGGTATCTGATAGTAGCCTGGAGTAAACAGTAGCCTGAATAGCCTGCATTGCAATCTACTGAACAAAGGGTATCTCTGGGAGAATGATGATTCGATGTACATGTTTTCAGTGTTTTTGAAGAGGAACTGTTGTAGTGGAAGTAATAATCTCCTGCAATTTTGTATTATTTCCAGACTGTTTTAAATTGTTTCATAGGCAGAGAATAAAGAACTTTGTTTACTGTTTTAAAGTAGGATGTCTGATCCTCCTGGGGGAGGTTATTCTTTTATTTAAAAAGATACAAAATAGCTGCTTGGATGGAAATATAACTCTAGGAGTTGAAATGGTGATGATTATAGAAGCCATAGTATTCTAATGCAAAATAAGCCATAAGAGATATGTGCCCTAAATGGTAAATCACTCTGGTTTTTAACAAAACAAGAATTACTGTTATTTTCTGACTCTTACTTATTTTACAAGGTCTTTAACTGTTTCATCTGCACTTAACTTTTACAGGTTGGGGATAAATTGATTGTTGTTTTGCTTTTTAAATAGCTTGGCTTTTTTAAAGCATGCTGGAGGTGCAAGCACAGATCAACAGGGTAGGATTCATTTGGTACTCAAAAAAAGCAGGGAGAAAAGCCATGACTACTGACACCCTATGCAATAACTGGGTTGGAATATGTTCTCATAACTTGGTGTTGTTTTTATAATCTTCTTGGAAGGAGACAAAGATTATTATTTGAAAGGGACCTCACGGGTAACGCTTAGCAATTTTGGGGTGGGATGTCACCTCGATGTGTGTGTGTGTTTACTGCAAGAGAACTCCCGCTGCCATTTTAGAGGGGCTGTGGGATCCCTGAGGGCACTTACGGACCTCAGTGGCCCTGACCAGCTTCACGTGGGGCTTCTGCCCAGAGACCTGAGAGCTCTATTTATTTAAGCTCAGCCCTGAGCCCTCAGTCCGTGCTTGGGCTGTGCTGGAGGAGTACTGGTCTCCAGCTGAGCCTCAGCCATGCCTGTGCTGGGCCATGGACCCCATTGATCCAGACCCTGACCTGCAGACTGACTTCCCAGCCTGACCTCAGAGCTGCCTTGTCACTGTGGACCTGCCTGGCTATCACTGGACCTAATCCTAGCCCTGACCTGCAGGTTTGCTTCCCAGGTTGACCTTGAGCCTCCCTCATCACCGTGCTGTTGCCTCTTGACTGGACCTGGCTGCCGTCTCAGGTCTGTCCTGCTTGCCTCGCCCGGGTGCTGTGGAAGTGGGCCCCAGCCAGCGGGGCTCCTGCCCAGCCATCCAAAGGATCCCCCTCAGCACCGCGTCCCTCAGGGAGCTGCTGGCCCTCGATGCTCCCTGTGACGTGATTTCTGTAGTTTGGCTGTTGTGCCTTGAGTGTTTCAAAGGGAGGGTCCCTGGAGGAGGAGGGAGCCAACCTGCAGGAACTGCCAAGGATCCTGACGGTCTCCCATTGAAGAGAACTGGAAAGAAGCTCCCTTTGGATTTGGTCTTCCCAGATGCTCAGCTGATGACAGTGATTGCTGTGGCATGGCAGATCCCTCTTGTGCTGGGGAACACCCTCTTGTTTGACAGTAGGGGAAGGACCGCAGGGTCTTGGCCAGTGTGATACGAAAAGAGGAATTGTCTGGTTGCTTTTGCTTTGAAAGCCCCCAGCAAGGTAAACGAATGAGTCTGTGTTGCTCTAAACTGGAATTACCTACCTCTAGCAGGCAGGGACCTACTGGTAGGATTATTCATTAGGGGTGTGGCAATCTGGCAACTTGTATTTTACTTTGAATAATTAGGCTTACCTGCCAAATGTTTGGAATCTGAGATGTATTTAGCAAAAGAGCATCCTAAATACTGACTTAGAAGCTGAGCACAGAGGAAGGTGCTTGAAAGGGGTAACATGTCCCAGTTTCTGCAATTTGTGATGACCTAAAATCCTTAATGATGGAAACTAAAAACAGATAACAAAATCTTAGCATCTTTTCTACATTAATGTTAGCTCGTGACAACTCCAAGTTAGCAATGTGGAGAAAGAACTGGTTTTGGAGATCAAAGAACCACCTCCTTAAGCTAATTCTGGGAGTAAGCTGGATGATACGCTGTCCTCTTTGCTCACTGCATTCCTCAGTAGCTCACATAATAAGAAGGAAGACGCAAGAAGATGCCATCTGGTTAGTTGTCTGTGTTGGGTTATCTACCTTGAACTTTGCAAGCTTTATTCTTTCTGATGCTTAGGACAGTCTCTTGCTAACAATAGTTTTCTCTTGTAGGAGTGCAGATCTGTACCATATCTCCCTTGAATCTTCATTTTAGAAGCAGCCAGAGGATAAAAACTAGCTCAGTGCTCATTTAAAGTCAATATGCTCTAGTTTGCAATTTGCTCATGTTTAAGTGCCCAGCTTTAAAGGTTTCCTTTGCCCACAGGCAGTCTGAATACAAAGGGAGACTTTCTTTTTTTCATAAAGAAAAAGTTTTGCAAAAGCTCAAAGAGCAAAATATTTCTTTCCACCTTCCATCTCCTCAGGTTTATTATCACAAAGCAGAGCTTGCCTCTGAAGAATCTAGAGGGGAACGAAGAAATGTAAATTCATGCAGTCACCTCAAGATGCAGCTAGAAATGAGGATGATGGATGAGATGTATGTATGTACATACGTGTGTGAGAGGAGTGAGAAGGTCCCACCTTGAAGCAGTTTTGGCATTTGATGCCTTGGAGACGACRAGAAGGTTTACAGGGACAAGGCGTAATGGAAAAAATCTCTACATGTAACTGGTTTCTTTGCTGTTGGCAAGGCTGGGTTTGCATGAAGATGAATAGAAGTTCTGAGTCTTTACTGTATTGCAATATTGTGTAAATTCTTCTGTTTAGAGGGAAGCTTTACTGTGGGGTAGGGAAAAGCGAGTTGCAGTTAGAATATAGTATCTTCAAGAAAAATGTGAAGGGATTAATATATTTGTCCCAGGAGCTAGTTTCCCTTCTGAAGCTGTGGGCAGAAGACACAATCTGACATCTGAACCCTACCATAAGGGATTCAGTGTGTATCATAAGTTATTGGCCATAATGATTAAGTACTGCAGACTGGAAGGAGTGATTTTCTTCAGGATTTCAGAAGCCTTATTCTCACTGATTGATTCTGTAGCCTGAGTTATTCTGTGGTTTCAATAGAAATGGAAGCAGTGCCTGCTTCTGTCATCTCTGGTGGTCCAGCATGTGTTATCTTTGAAGACTGTCCATGTTGCATTTTGACTGAGATGATTGCCTGAGGCTTATTGTCACGGTCTTGGTTAATATTAGCACTTACCTGAAAACGAAAGCAGCTTCCTTACTGAAGTCCAAGTTCCAGAATGTCAGAATACAGCTGTAAATAAAGGAAACTGAACAGGGGCATCTCAGCTTGTTTCAGAGGAAATTATAGATCACGCAAGGATTAAATGACACTTTTCACTATGGAGCTTAATGAGACCTCAGTACTCTGCTCCTGCTCAGCAGCGTAAGGTCACTCGGAAGGATACTGTCCTTCAGGGCTTGCACAAAACATGGCACAGCAAAAGGGGCAATCCAAAGTTCATCGTTGGGATGAAATGCAATTTTTCAGAATAAAATGTTGTAGTTCCCTGGTGATGAAGCTGCTCACAGGTAGAAAATATTTAAACCTTTATGTAATTAGACTCAGAACCTGCATGGCAACAGTTTCATCCCAAACATTTTGTTTTCCTGTGATGTGAAAAGGTATACTGAATTTGCCCATGGTGTTTTCTTTAGGGAAAGTGTGTTCACTTTGCAATTTAGGGCTCTGTGTCATTCCTTTCCTTTTTTTTTCTTCCTTTTTTTTTTTTTTGTTTAAATACGAAAAAAAAGCGTGTGTATATATATTCCTTAATAAAGGATGTTTTTTGTGTACCTGTTTGACAAAATGTGCAAATAGAAGCCCTGCTTTGGCTTTGAGGCCTGTGTAGCCCCATACCTTCAGGGCTTATGATGAAATGAACAGTCTGTCACTTCATTTTATGTAGTTGAGGATTCATAATGCTGGGGAAAAGTCTTATTTTGCGGTACGTAAGCCGGTTCTTTATTGGCCACTTGCTGTGAAACTTCTGAAATACATTCATCTACCAAAGGGGAGCTTCTCTGATTTCTGTGCTGAGACACACAATTGTGTAAGAAAAAGGAAAGCTGAGACGTTAGTGCTGGCGAGAAGCAGAAGTGTTCTCTTTGGGCAGTATCCCTGCGAGAACCGGCCTTTGATCTACTTTCTTTCTGTTTAGTGTTTCTTTATGTTGTCTATCTGTTAGAAAGTTTAAATAAGCTTATAGCTAGTTAGATCTTACGGACTTAGCGAAGGGAGGATGTCAGAAGGGTAGCATTTCACATAATTCAGCTATTAATCTCTAGCTATCCTTTTTTTTTAAATTATCATTGCTTTGGACAGTTTGAGAAAGGTGTCAGTTTAATAGTAGGTCTTGATGTTTTATAGCCTTCTGTAGTCTGCAACTGAGTGTATTTTATCAAATGGAAATAAACTTTTAATGGTGTGTAAGATTAACTGCTCTGAAAGCCAATGGTCCTGTTCACTGTGGAACTGAATGAATGTTTTTTTTTTTTTAAAGACAAAAATTCCACTCCTCCTACGCTGGGCATTGAAGAGAGAGCTTAAAGCAGGTTTAAATATAAGGTAGTAGTCTGTTCGTCTGTAGTAGGTTGCCTATAAATATGAAGTCCTTGATAGATACTTCACATAATTTCCATTTATTGAGCTGAGCCCAGTCATACCAGCATAGTTGCAGTATGCTTTTTTGAGACAGTAAATACTTCCTTCTCTAAATCTCTACTAGCAARTTGTTGGGTAAAATGTGTTTTTCAATTGAGAAAGCTGAAATCAATAGAATAGTTATACCATGGTGGTAGAAGTGAGAAGTTAATTTTTTTACCTGCTTCTTTAGGAACAAAGCCCCAGTAACCAGACATCAATAGCAATGATGCAAGAGCCTCAAGAAATGGTGGAAGAGACAGTTACTGTGGAGGAAGACCCAGGCACTCCCACTTCCCATGTGTCTATTGTCACTTCTGAAGATGGAACCACAAGGAGAACTGAAACCAAGGTGAGAGGTTAATAACCAATGAGGAAAATGGCAAAATACCACCTAATCACAAAACAAAAATAGCAGGGAGTAGCGTGAGTGATGACAATCGTGCTATTGTGATCCTCAGTGATTTTGAATGTTCTGTTTGCCAGCAAAGCTGAGTTGAGGGCTCTTTCAGTTTCACCTCTATGTTTAGTTTGCTCCCTATCAGCTCTGCTGATACAGCTGTTCATGGAGCGGTGAACTGAACAGTAGCAATTATCCAGGTTAACCAAACAAAAACACTAGAACCCCTTCCCAGACTGTTTACTCTTTTAAGATTCACTTTATTTTACTGAAACAGTTCACAGCATTGCCCTGCAAATGCATACGGTGATACGAGAATTTGTTGAGTTGGTAGGGCTTGGAGTAAATTACTTTTGCAGCTGAGGAAAATGTGCTTGGAAATATGTCTTCAAATTAGTTACGATCTGTAATAACAATATGCGATTATGTGTTTGTCCTTTAGAACAAGAAACATCCTATTTAAATAATGCCACAGCATTTAAATTCTGCAACAATCTTGTGAATGGAATTTTACTCCTGATGCATGGGGAAAGCTGGGTGTGTTCTCAAGCGACCTGTACCTCAGGTTCTGCTGGATTACAGGTGTTGGCGTATGTTTTAATTTTCCTGATGTCGTCTTGTTTCCTTGTGTAAGGTAATTTTGCAATCTCTGCTGAGAAGGTGCTGTATATTCATGGCTGCCTCACGTGCTTTCGGTACCACTGGAACACTAATACACCTTGACATTTGGGTCTTGGAAGTTGAGCTGACATCTTTGTTAGGTTTTCGTCATGTGAAAGATTAAGGGTGATTCCCTTTTTAAAAACTTCTGAACAGCACTGATTAAACAAAAAAAGAGACTGTTCAACTGCTTTCTGTGTTAAAAGGAGTTGAACAGAGGTCACTGCATAAATCAGTGTTTATTTTCACTGGTGTTCCAGAATTGCAGTCCTCTAAGATATCTCTGGATAAATGAAAGTAAATGATCTTTGATTCATTCATTTGGTTGGAGTAAATGAACGTTGATTTCCTGAGGTCAGTGGGTCTGCACACGTTGCTATAAACTGAGTGTCTGGTTTAATGTTAGAAGATAAATATAACTGGCCTATTTTCTCATTGTTGGAAGGAGATGAACATCTTAAAATAAAAATAAAACAGACAAACAAAAAACCCCAATTTTTTATTAGCTCTTCAAATAATCTAATGTATTTAATCTGTGACTTATTTGAAAGAAATGCTGTTTTCTTTCTAGTGGCAGCAACAACAACTGTTATTTACAGGAAGGAAGTGATAAAATTACAGTGGTGATGGACACCTTTTTATATTCACTAATAGTAGTGCATAGTTTTAGGAGACTGTAAGTGTAGCTATGCAAGGGAATAAAATGATAGCTACGACTGTAAAAATAGAGGAGAGGCCATGCAGTGGTCCCTAGATAACGGAACCACATGGAATGAAATAGTTTGTCTGAAATAGTCATGCCACTGATAAAGCCACATGTTTGTCATAGCGTAAAAGGTGCAATTTTCACCTATGTGTGGTGTATCTGCTATTTTTCCATCTTCCCACAGAAAAGGACAGTGGCAGCTCCAAAACAGGCATTGTAGCTGCATATGGGAAAATTGAAAAAACAGCAACCCTAGAGCCACTGTTCCATTTCTAAGAGCAAGGCTTTTTTCTGTTACTGTGGTTCATTCCAGGCACTGAAGTGTGTTCAGAATGGGGGGAGGGTGCATAGCTGTCTTGCTCTGCATTTATGTTGTTTCAAATAATTTCACTGACTTCAACTTACTGTCTGGAGGTATTTCCTATTATTTCACTGCTAAAAAGACCAACTCTTAAAAAAATAATCCAGTTGTTGAGAAAAGTGATTCTGAAATGTCAAAACACAGATGGGGCTGGCTTAGCCCTAACTCTGCCAGAAGAGGTGCTGTGACTTTGCTGAGGTGGTTGTTGTCTCCGAAATAGTTTTGTTTCGACTTTTCCTTGCTGTGATAATATGGCATAGATTTAACAGCTCTTAGATATAAATCTGAGGTCAGATGTTTTGAAAAAAATTTTTTTAATCACATTGGTCTTCAACTTGCTTTTTGTTTTGATAGGGAATGTGAAAATGAAAATTGTTGTCACTGGGGTTTTGTAGCACCAGTTAAGTGTCCTGGAGTTAATTGGCATTGACTTACTATCACTTCTAATAGGTATCATCATAGTGCTTTTATAGGTCATATTATTATATGTGAGAGCCTTACAGAGAAAATTAAGTTTCCTGGTACCTCTGTGCAGTGGCAAAATTCTGACCTTGTCGCTCACGTGAGGACGGTGAAGGAAAGCATTTCTCTGGGATGAGAGATGCAAACACATGTCCGCTGGGCATGCAGTGTGCAGTAGTAGGATCTTTGTTGAGCCCAGAAACTGCTGTTCTGTGTCTCTGCCTGTTCCCTCCCAGATTTAAAAAAAAAGAAAGAAGAAAAAAATAAAGGAAAAAACACTAAAAAGACCCCCCAAAACTAACAAAAACTCCCCATGAATCTGGCCTTGCTTTTAGTGTGCAGGTAGTTCTTATCCTTGTGAAGGAGCAGCATTTCCTATGGTGGGAATCCTCATATCTATTTTCAGTAATATCTAATCTGTTACTTAATAAGGGTAATGTTTAAAGTTGAGATAGTCACACTGTGTTCATTAAACGTTAGGGGGGTTAGGTTTATGCTTAGCTTTTTTTTTTTTTTTTTTTTTTTTAACATTCTGTGCTTGCTCTGGGCTTCTTTGAGGAAGGGTTTAGAACCTGTTTTTATTACCCCTGTAACTAGAAGGCTCTTCTGGACAGTGCCAGTCTCAATCTCCGGTGTCTTTGTCTTGCAAAGGAAGTGGCAGTACAAGATGCTCCCTCTGACAGAGTAAATAACACAGGTCATGTTTTTTTAAGAGCCAAAGAGACCAGAGAGGTTTTCCAAATGTATGCTTTCTTTGCTGGATAGCTTATGTGGGGATTAGTCAACCTAATGCCRTTTAGTATGTATTTTTTGATCTTTAAAAGATAATTGTCATTTATTTTTGCTAAATTGTATAATCTTTAGCTTGCTGGAGAGTGATGCGTCTGAAATTCCTCCTCTTGAACTGAAGCATAGCAAAAGCTGTAAATGGGAATGCTCCTGTATGCTGCTGTTCCTTTATTTATTTTCCCCCCCGTTGTTTCAAAACCATAATTTATAGAGGTTATTATCTTCCATAGTGTATTAAGTAAACAACCTTAATCCAGAAGCATTGACAGTTTTGCTATGCTTTTCCTCACATTTTTGAAGGTGCCTGTAGCAGTGAAGCAGGAAGAAGGCATACTAGAATTTAATATTTGACATATTTTAAACAGAGAACATCTGCCTTTTCAAAATGAGATCTGAGTAATTTTCCCAAACTGTTCTTCTCTTAGTACTATACTAAGTCCCTACATAACATTCACTGCACAAAAGATGTAGCAGATAATACTTCATTTCAACTTTATAATCTCTCTGGAAGCCAAATACCTATCATGCTGAAACAGTGAAAGTCACCTTGGGGAGAAGACTACCACTTCTTGCCTGTCGGCTGGAACACTGCCATGTGTTAACGGGAGCCTGTTTGTAAGTGGCTCGAGAGAACCCAGTAAAGCAAATTAGGTGTGTGTGTGTGCTTGTGTTAATGTTTGGTTTTCGTTTCTTCAGGCATCTTTTATTTTTATCTTTGAAATGCTAAAAGATTGGGGAGAGATAGGTCACTTTTATTCATTGAAAATGATGTTTTATGGTAACAAACTGTGAAATCAATCTGTATACAAAGTTGTTTCATTTCCAGTCCATCCATTTGCCTTGCGCTTTCTAATACTCAGCAAAGCCAGATCTTTCCCAACGGTGATTAACTGCTGCTCCCACTTCCTAGCACCAGCGATGGGACAGTGCTTGTGACTGAAACTCTTCRGTTGTGGTGGTGCCAGGTACCCTGAGGTGCAGTTCTTCGAAACTTTGCAGAAAATTCAAGGGAATTAGGTAATAGAACAGGAATGGATTTCAGCCAAAGTTGAGGGCCCTTTGAAAATGTGAAACATTAAGCTTAAAATTGAAGGGGAGAAATTTGAGCTGTTGTTTTGAAAACCTACGGGGTGAGTTCTTACACAGCATTTAATAGAAAGGTAATAGCTTCAACCTGCTTGGGCTGATTAATTTTTACAGTCTGTAGTTCAAAAATAAGCTCTCAGAAATGTCAGAATGCTTTTATCCTCACGCATTCCTTCTCATCTGTTTTTGTTTTATGACATAGTTTCAACAAAAATTTTAGCCCTGTCAGCTTTTATAATGTACTTAATTTATCAAAAAAAAAAAAAAAAAGGGAAT
>JAYKAV010003399.1:1133926-1146323 GCA_035582835.1 Phoebastria nigripes
GGGGGGGGGGGCGCAAAACAAAACCAACCTCAATAACAAAATGGAAGGCAAAATTATAGGTACTGGTTAAGATGACTGCATTTGACCATGATAGCCCTCTTCAACTGAAATCTTGGTACAGTCTTTCCTTCTTTTGTGTCTGAGCACTGTGCACTTTGGRGGATCCACTTGTACCATCTGCACATGCATCCAGGAAGTCCAATTGTTGGATATTTTCATGTTTGTTCTCCCATCCTTCAAGACAAATAGAAGGATGAGGGACAGAAAAACACAGAAGCTGCTTCAAATGTGTGAATATTTCTTTTGTGTTCTGTTGGCAGATGTATTTCCAGAAACAGAATTAGTGAAAACATTATCACGGGGCCTATAGGGGAATTATTTAACAATAATTGCTATTTGGGGGGGGTGAACAGTGGTAAGGTCAGTAAACCTGACATGTAGTTATATTCTGGGGGGGGGGAGCAGCAATGAAAGCACCCACTTGCATTCTCATAGGATTTTGGTTCCACAGGGCTTGAATAAGTTGGTATATTGGAACTTTTTCTCTTTTTACTGTGGTTGAAACCTTAATATAGTTTACAGGAAATAAAGAATTGCAAATATATTTTAAGCATACTCAGACAACCTCTTCATAGGGAAGTAATCTGAAGTTTTCATCTGGTACTCTATGAGATTGTAGCACTGAAACAATTGAGCACCTTTGGTTTGTAATCGGGCTAAAAAAAATCTCTTTAAATGGATTTTCTTTAGAGATGGAAAGTAAACAGAGGAAGTCAAATTACACTTTCTCAAAGTAACTTGTATCTAAATTTTTCATTAGAGCATATATATATTGAGGAGTTCATGCTAATAAATCTTTTTCAAGATTGGGTGCATCTGAAGGATCAGGTGTCTCTCAGATAAGACAGTCTGCTGGGACTCCCATTTGGAATAGCTTCGTTCTCTCTGGCTAATGCATCAGTATTAAGGAAACCACAAAAATGTTGAGAGAGATTATTGTGCTGTCAGCTGCTCAAGACTGCCTGTGTTCTTTTGAGAAATACAAATGAAACATTCCCTTGAGCTGGATTTCCTGAAATAAAGATGTTTGGTTTGTTGGGTGTTTTTTTTCTTGCTTGGAAACCTAATAAATGGACCTTCCTTTGTGTGCTGGCTAATTGCTTCCAAAAAGCTTCCCTTTATTGTCCTATAGGCAACAAAGTCTGTTTATCACATGATAAATCTTCTATCTTAATGCCTACCCCTGACAAATGAGGCATGAATGCAAATACTCCCTCTCTCTCAAAAATAAAAAGACTCGGTTCGATTGCCTCACCATAACACCTTTAGCATTATTGAATGCTTTCATGCTATGAGAAATGCGTACTTTAACGGTTAAGTGAAATGTTCCTTTTTATGTGTCTGACGAGGGGGTTTTGATTGTCCTGATTCTTTCCACTCGTTAACAGGGGTAGCATTCAGAAAATGATAGAGGTGAAGCTGTGCTAACATTGTAAACTTGTTCTTACATGTGCTGGCTGACGCTAAGTGTGTCTTTTTGACTAGCTACAGCCATTGAAAACCTGTCTATGCTAGTCTCGAAGACAGGAAATAAGGCAAATCGGGAAAAAATTGCAAATGAATCTCCTGCATTCTGTGTTGGTCATATTAAAACCAAAAACAAAAAAAAACCAAAAAAACCACCACTCTGTAAATACTCTGTGGAGTATCAGAGCATGGTRAAAAACTACTAAGTGTAACTGGTAAGTCACAAATTGTCTAGGAAGTGATTTTCAAAGTGTTCTGAAATTCTGCATTGTCTTTTTTGTGTACATGTACTGAATATTTGTAGACAATTGTCCTTGCCATAACATTTCTGCATTGTGTTACCTCATCCTGTTTGACAATAACAGTGATTCTCCAAAAAAATTAGACGGTCAAAAATGAGCAAGAGTCCAGAATTGGCAGTAGGAATGCTGGGTGAAGACATACAGCAGCGATGCCTCCGCTGCAAAGCCTTTGTCCAAGGATCCTGCAGGTCAAAGCTTGTTCCTTCTTTCGTGCTATTGCTGCAGCCAGACATGGTTTATTAGGTATCTTGCATTGTCTGATCTTGACACTTTTATGAAAAATTACACACGGCAACCTATGCATGCATGGCAACATAAGTCCTGAAAAGAGAAACTCGGAATTAGATTTAAAATGTCTGGCTCCTGTTGAATGGTGCTGAAAGGGCTTTGTGAGGTTATGCGAGTGTTCTTCCTGGCATCTAGAAAGCTGCCTCTCTGTTCCTTCCTGGGCAAAGGTATCAATTTCTGATTCATCGAATTGTTGAAACACTACCTTCCTTCCTGTTATTCCTGTTACTGGTTCCCAAATTCAAGAATGCAAAGGCCYAGAACTTTGCATCCAGTTTTGTCATTGCTTTGCAAAGCTCGCCTATTTCAGGCCTGAGAAATGTTGCTTTTTCTGCTCTCAGAAGATCACTTCTGAACATATTACTTTGAATAAAACTTTTGTTTCAGGCTTCAGTAGGAGAATACCGAGCTGTGTTGCTTTGTGTATATCCACTTTACAAAGAGCTACTGTAGGCTACGCCAGCTCTTTTTCTTCTCTAAATGCTGTCTAGTTTTATAAATGCCATGGCAGTAGTCATGCTGATAACTGAGTGGAAAGTAGAAGTATTGTGCACAGGTAATAAGCAAAAACTGCTGTTGGATTCTATATCATGAAATAAATGTTCAGTTTCTAGTTTTCCTTTCTTCTAGTTGTTAAAATGTGTGCTTTTTAAAAAAGGGAAAAAAGAAGATTTGGAGGCATGGAAGCTAGCATCTTTGGGTTGAAGAGGAAAATTCTTTCAGCTCTGGCCCAAATTAGATACTAAGGTCATGTTGGTACCTGGCTATGCTTCATTCAGCATCGTGATGCTGTTTAATGCTGTTGGTGGAGAGCCATTTGTGCTGCTTTCAGTCTTGCAGGATTTCATTATTTCATTAGGCTGAAGTATCATTTGCTCACAGATGTCTCTAGGAAAATAAATGCTGTTTGGGTGAATTTTTTTCTATTTGGGGTTTCTGTGTGAAAACATCTGGCTAGAGGACATGTTTGGAGCCGCTTCAAGAGATGTACTCTTAATTATTTTGTTTTAGCAGCAGCTTGGCTAATGTGGTGCCAATCTAAATGTTTAAATCAGAGGCTATAGGTCAAAATATCTATTGGGACATTAAAGCCACTGAGTAATCCAGGAATACATGTTAGAGTTACTGTTTCTCTTGATGTACAGATTTCATTCTGTGGCTTACATGAAGAAAAGTGTCATTTACTGATGCTTATTTACCTCTGTAATGTACCCAAAATATCTCTTAACATTTTTGTTTTGTGTTCCTCCCCTCCCTGTGTATAATACTCTCTGGTGGATTGATTCTCCCTCTCATCTTTGTGGGTTTGTTGTTTGGTTGGGTTTTTTTACAAAGGGCTGAAAGTCAGCATTTACTAGGGTTAGGGTAACTTTTTGTAGGTTAAAGTAACTTTATTAGGGTTAGGGTAAGGATAGATTGGCTTTTGCTGGTCACTCTGGAAAACAGTACAGAAGTTGATGGATCCCAGATACCAACCAAAACAGAAGGTTCTTTGCTAGTTTGTAAATAGTAGTGGCTTTTGTCTGGCACTGTCTTATGCAGATTACCAGACCTTTCCCATGAAGGCAGAACGTTCTTGGAAACTGTTGAGGAGTCTTTGTTCTTACCCTTTAGCAAGAAACCCAGAGCACAAGTGCCCTCTGGACGCTTACCAATTCCAGTTTTTGTCAGTTATGTGACATAGTCTAATTCTATCTGTGTTGAAATGAGATGTGATTTATAGAAAGAAAAGATAAAGATGTATTTGTGTACGGTTTTTTCTTTAATGTTTTAAACAAGCTTGTCTAGCCCTGTATGTTTAGGGTAGTTGCAGTTGCAAAAGCTGTGTGGCATTAATGTTTGTTATTGCCAAATAATGTCACCAAAATAATGGAATGACACCAACTACCTGTTGGGCTTGTATGGTGACGGTCAGATGTCAGCATATCTTAAAAGAGAAAGTAGTTGTGCTGTCTAAAAGCTAGAAGCCCTAAAGTTTTCTGTTTGAGATCGTGGTTTCCTAAATATTACTACCAAATTTGAGCTCCATCAAGTTACACAGTGGTACAGATCAGGCAGGAGCATATAACTGTACTTCTGTCAAACTAGAGAATGTGATGTGGTATTGTGGGAGGACAGGCTGTGGCTCCTCAACATCATAAAGTCTGCTCTAGGAAAGATGCCTCCTGAAAACATTTTGGGCAAATTTGAACTGGTGTAAAGACCATGCACTGTCACATGGCTGCAGTGTTTTTGGTTTGGTAGTACGAGCCCCAGAGTGCACTTAGCTCTGGCTCTATGACCTGTCTTTTCAGCTTTTTATAGAAATATTTTCCTGCTATTAAATCCTAAACCTAATAGGTGAACTCATGAATACACCAGTGCTTCCATTCAACAGGCATGTCACTGTAGTATGCTTTGTGATGCTCTCTCCCCATTTTGCTGTTCTAGCTCCCCGTATGTCTCATCACATTGTGCAGCAAGGAGAAAAATTAACATATTTATTCACTACTTCTTCACAGGTTACCAAAATGGTCAAAACAGTCACCACCAGAACAGTGCGTCAGGTGCCACTYGGGCCTGATGGCCTGCCATCAATGGATGGCTCGTCTCCCATGGGCAGCTACACAGATTCAATAGACAGAAGGTACATGAAGAATGGGGAGCGGTACATCACACCACAAGCATCTTCCACGTTAACCAGATCTTACAACAGCTACAATGATTCTTACCCTGAAAGCCACGAAGGCCAGTATCGCCCTTATATTGGTCGTGATGGTTATGGAGATCTATCTGATAACTATGGCAGCTTGTCTCGTGGTGTCAACTACCGTCCTCGCTATGCCTATGTGCCAGGAAACAGTTACAGGCCAGATGATGGTAGCTTCACTTTGCCAAGCAGAAGGGATAACTACGGTCCTGTTGCCCAGCCTCAGGTGCCAGTGGGTAGCAACGTTGACTTGAACCGCTCCCAGCCAGAACGCTTCCAGCCAGAGCCCTATGGACTGGAAGATGATAACCGCAGCCTTGGAGTAGATGATGAAGGATATGAACTGGATCCTGATTACTCCACTGTGAACCGGAGGACATCTGCAGGTGTGCCAGAGAGAGGAAGACCTCACAAAGGAAGGTAAAACCCATTTGTTTTTTACAATGTTAATCTGCAGCTGTTTTGCTTAGTTGAACATGTACATTTGAACTCTTAATGGTCTGGTAAGTTCTGGAATTACTTGATAGAAAAACAGGCAGACCCATCATTTCATTAGCCCATAAATGACTGCAAAATGCACATGAAATACAGAAGGGATTGAGGGTAGTGCTCAAGAACCCTTTCACTGTGTTTCTGGGCTGCTTAGTTTAGGTTGAAATTAGAAAGAAGGAGGTGATCTTGTAGAAGAGGGCTAAGTTACTATTTTTTTCCTCTTCCTAAGAAAGAGTTGTGACTGCATTGTGTTGTCCCAGAGCCATCCCACACTAGCAAGGTGAAAAGAGGGATTTGTAATCTGTGAGACCTCTGACAGGTCTGGTTACGTGCACATCTGCCAAACAAAAATTTTGAACAGCTGGTTGGGGTTGCAGATGAGCTGATACCTGGTGGTGAAGGGATGCCGTGTTATATAAAAGCTGTCTTGTGAGGTGTTCGACAGCCTCAGCTTCTGATCCTGTGCTAACCGCACACCCTCAGCTGCATGACCAGGTCGTGCTGAACCTCACTGAAAGACTTCAACGTTTTCTAAGACCAGAACATTATTTTGTCCTGTGCCTGTATAAAGGGGAGATAAGAGCATCTGTGTTGCACTTAATGTAACTAAAGTGACCAGTCACAAATTACATCTGGTTCAGTCCCCTTTCCAAGGGATGTTCTATTTTATGCCATATTTTCTGATATTAGTTGTTTATGCTAGGCTCGCAGCTATCAGCTCTTGCATTTGGAGGGACAAAAAAAAAAACCAAGCTTGGGAAGAGGTTCTTATTACTCAGCTGAAAGTCATCTTCTGAGTACGAACCTGAAAAACTTGTATACTTTGTTTTCCAAGCAGTATACAAACTTTTGCATGTGCCTGCATGAAGTCATAKTCGCATGATTTGTGCTTTGATATTGATTTAGTTCTCATTATTTTCCTTTTAATTTAGAGTAGTTTCCAGAGCTGTAAAGAGAGTCTGGAACCCACCTGCCTCTGTGTGTGTAGATGGTCTGTAGACTTCATACTTCTGACTGAAGGCTTCACTTCAGCAGCAGTAGTTGTCGGTGGGATTTGGGTAGGCCTTTTTGCTCTCACGTCTTGGAGCGCTCCTAGTTGGAGATGTTATGTCATTCATGGTTTCATTCATACTTTCATAGCTCTATCTTCCTTCACATCTCTGGAAGTTCATTTTAAAGCTAAATGGAATCAAGCACCTGCGAACTGTCATCTATATTTAAAAAAAAAAAAAAAAAAAGAGAGGGAGAGAGACAGAAAAGGTATCAAGGCATACTTCCCAGAACCCTTTAAGTCCACTGTGACATCTTTGATCTTGCAAGCTTACCAACCAATGGAACCACATCGATGTTTTATGGGGCTAAAGGGAATACCAGCAGCCAGTGGGTGCCAAAATACTGATCAATCTATCAAACTTTAATTGGTGCTCCCCTTCATCTAAGCAAGTTTACAGTTCTCATTAAAAACAGTCAGGCAGCAGTGCTTTTAAATTTTTATTAACATTTTTCAAACTGTATGCACGATGAATAATTAAATGTATTCTTAGAACCTACTCATTTGCATTTTTAAAGGTGGTTTGTTTTTTGTTTGGGTGGGTTTTTTTTGTTTTTTTTTTTTTTTTAATATACATGTTTTTTTTTTATTGTTCCTTGCAGTTTGGATAGGACCAATTCACAATTTTTGTTTTACATGTCTTTTGTTGTGAGTTTTTTTTCCGTATTTAATATGATCAAAAGGCTTTGACAAGTAATTAGCCTGACAGTGGCAGCAAACTTTAGCTGGTGAGAACATAAGAAGATTGTATGAGGGCCTCTTCAGAAGTAGTTACTTTTTGACATTTCAAAGAAGTACTTGAACAATTCAGTAAACCTGCTTTTCAGATATGCTACTGATCTGCAAGAAACTAAAGACTACAAATAGTGCTTTGTACTAGATGAGGGTAATTACTACTTGATTATTYCTCTCTAGGTTTTTTAAAATAAGTTATTCCTTGTGAAAATGATTAAATGAATGTGATAAATTGATGGCACTTTTGATTTCAAAAAGTTTGTATGCGTAGAGTAGGTGTAACAACAACACTGTTAGAAGCTTTTCTACATCGCACCAACTTTCAGMTTGGGCATCTTCATCATATTGCGAACGGAATTCTTCTATTGGCTAACTCGCTGCGGAAACTTAAGTTATTCTCTCATTTTCTTCCCAGTAAGTGCTGCCCTCATTTGTTAATAGTTTAAAGGTAGAATAAGGATCCTTACTGTCGGTTCCTAGTTTTGATGCTGTTCTGTCTGAGACCACTGAATGGAGGTTTCTCATCTGAATCTGCGGTAGTGAGTCTTACTCTCTATGTGATAAGGAGGCAACCCAGCTGTGTCTGGAGGGGCTCCTAGTCAAGGGGATTACAAGTACAGATTGTTCTTTCCATCTCTTGCCTGCTCCACTTGATCACAGAGATAAATATCTATTGTGCTTTCCTTCTGTCATCACCGGCCTCATTTTAAGCTACTTGTATTTCATTTTAAATTGGGGAAAAATGTGCCTCCTCACAAACATCTACAAATCCAGATAAGTGCACAAAGGCAAACGTTCCCTCTGTCGGCTCTTCAGTGCTTGCGGCTGGCTTTGTTTCTTGTTTTCTTTTATACTGAGTCTCTGCTGTAAGATACATTATTTTCTGCAAGAAGAATACCTGGCACTTAATGTTCTTTTCCTCAGCATGTGCTCTGGTTTGGTTTAAGTCAGACTGCATAATAAATTGGGGTGAGAGAAAGGCATTTGGGGTGTATAATACTGATTTAATATTACTCAAATTTACTTTTGAAGGTATTTACACATCTTTAATTGGTTTTATGCCCTTTTTTCTTCATTTGGTAGGTTGCTTTTATTAAATTAGGAGGTTTTTTATTATAGTCTTTAAAAATATGTAGTCTTATGGTGTTGCTAGGTGTTTTATATACAGTCCTTTTCAAAAGAGAAGCAGGAAGTACTGAATATTTTTCATTCACAAAAACATCCCTACTATTATTTGAATGTTTTTTAATCATTAAATTGAAGTTAACACAATTGAGTAGGAAAAAATGGCAAGTCATAGTTCACCTTATTTTTTTAAATTATCTTCTGTTCAACTTCTCATTTCTTGCCTCTGTGGTAATTTCTTTCCAGAGTGGATCACTACAGTTTGCACTTGTACTAGCATTCACGGGACTTCTTTTTCCCTAAAAACTCTGGAGCAGCTATTGCCAGTGTTACTATTCCAGCCTAGACAGGATATGAATTTTTAATGTTGACTAAATCAACAGCAAAACAGTTTTCTGCTGTTAAATTTTCTATGGCAGAAGCCTGACCTTAAGAGACTGAGACTATATTTGGTGGTCACTTCATGGTCCAAATTATTATTACTGGGAAATGAGCCAGATTTTAGATTAAATAACTGTAACACGAGGTCTCTCTTGCTTCTATTATGTATAGACAGTACGAGAATACACATTAGTCACGTTCTACTTCTGGTGTCTTTTTTCAATCTAGAATATAAAGGCTTATATTTGTAGATAAACTTTCAGTCAGCGCTCCTGGCCTAACTTCACCCATTTCAAGCGTGGTCTCACAGCAGCACCCGTGCGGGCATCCTTAAGGCTGGGGAGATACCTATCACTGTAGATAGGCCTCTTTGGTTTAATGACCAACTGTAAGTGTAATACCAGGATGTAGGCAACATTGGGATGTTGTCTAGTTTGGGGCAGGAGTGTATGGACATGCCTGGGCAGAACAGGGTGGAGCAAAAAATGCAGTCAGTTTGGAAAAGATTTGTTTTTTTTCTGAGGCTCCTCCTTAGAGTGAATTTGATCTCGGTTTGTTGATCTTCTGGTAACAGAAGACTGACGTCGGGCTGAGTTTTATGTGGCAGGCGGCAGCCTGAGTCAGCTCATCCATTAGCAGCTTTTAGGTGGTTCCAGTCAAGGCGATTTTGGTGTTTTAACCATATGGGCCATAACTCAGACTTGTCTCAGCAGAGGATTCAGTCCAGTTTTGAATCCTCTTGTGCGTCCTCCTATCAGGGAACAGAGGCTGGCAAAAGTAGGACCTCATTCTGCAAAGTCTTTAGATTTCCTCTTCAATGGTTGGCACTAAGTTCCCTACTGAAATCCCAAGCCTTTCTGGTCTTTTATCCTAAGCAGACACCAGCTGCAAACTGTGATGAATGTAACACTTGTATAAATTGTTGAGGATTAAATGTGTAAATCCTTCACCTGTTTACTCAAATGTGCCTATGCTGAAGCCACAAGGAAGATGATAAATCCACAAGCTCTCTCCCAGTTTTTATCTGTGCTAGAATGCGTTTTGATCAATTCCCTGAGACAGGTGATTAGTGAGACCCACGGCATCCCAAAAACTCAGCTGCCTTGCTACAAACAGATGGAAGACAAGATGTTTGTAGTCAGCAACTCTGGCATACTACCAGATCTCTTCAGTCCCGAGAGTAAAGAGCTCTTGGCCTCCTGAGCACAGATGACTGTATCTGCTGAAGCTCTCATTAGTCCTTCTTCTGTGTCAAGTGGCTTGCCCTTCCAACGTAGCTGCGCTGCTGGTGTGAAAGTGAAAAATCGCATTTGGCCCCCACCAGTCCCACTCAGAAAGATGATTTCTTTACTTCCTCTGTGTGGAAACGTGTTGCTGATTTTACTCATTTGTCTTCAGAAACTGGGTGTGTTTAACTCCCTGACAGATACTTGCTTTTGACTTCTTCACTCTTTGCCTAGCCTGCACTTCTCTGGCCCCCGAGACCCCTGTTAAAGGAGGGGGGATGGGACTTGGCCTGGGCCTTGGCCTGGGCCAGACCATCCTCACTCGCACAGAGTGGGGATCTCTGTCTGCCAAGGCAGTCGAAGGCCTTGTGGTAGTTCTGCATTACGCTGCCTGATCAATTATTTTGCTCCTTTGCAGATGATCTATTTTGGTAAACTGCTTCTCTTCAGCGCTGTCAAGCAATGGCAGAGCTGATATTTAGAGCTTCCCTTGTAAAATATTTCAGGATTCTTTTCCTTTAATTATGGTGTGGGTTGTTTGGGTTGGTTTTTTTTTCTTTCTTTTTTTTTTTTAACCTTCTCCAGACTTGATCACTGTATTTAGTCATGTGAATCTGAATTGGTGTGATACTTGCCTTCGCTGAGCTTTCTTGTACAGCTCTTAAGTTCACACCAGGATCTCAAGAGCTTCTAGATAATTATTCAGGGTCTTGAAGGGTCAAGTGTCCAGGTGTTATCTTTGCTGCCAGCTAAAGTCGTTGGGTTTTGTTACTGGTGCATTAACCAGTGGCTCTTGACGCTGTTTCATCCTACAGAGGTGTGTTGGATCTGACCTGCGTGGGCTTATTTCAGCAATAGTGTTTCTTGTGTTCATCCTTTCTCTACAAATACTTGAGAGACACTGTCTTGTTTCAAAGTATCTGTCTTTGTGTACTAAAATGATTGTGTTAGACGTGCAATCCTATTTTTTCACTAAGGAGATGGTCCAGCAGAATCAGGTTGAGATTGGCAGGAACAGAGTTGTAAGTGAATGGTTCATGTAAGAATGGGACTGTATGAAAATGCCAACAGTTGTTAAAAGTCATGTATGGTTCAGGGTCTGTTTCCCTGAGGATGCTTTGCTTCTGCAGTGGGGATGGAGCCAGCAGTATGTGCTGTGGTCACCACTTCACCGCGGAGCAGTAGCTGGTGGGTTCTAAGCAATGCTGCCCTCCCCACCACCACTTACGTGATTCACGCTAAACCATCCGCAGCGCTCCGTACCCACAGCACTCAGGAATGCAACCTCTTCCCTGCAGCATGAAACTCTCAGCATCTTCCCATACCCTGTTCTACCCCAGCTCTGTGTCCTGGGGATTTCATCAGAGAGGGATCATCAAAGGCAAGGATCATCAAAGCCTGTTGGCTGTCTTTGGTGCATCAGTAGCTTTGTATCGGAACAATGGAATAAAAAGCCCTTTTTTTAAAAAAAACTTTGTTGGAATAAGTAGCAAGTTGGGATGTGATTTTTTTTTTTTTTTTTTTTTTTTTTTTTTTTTTTTTTTTTTTTTTTTTTTTTTTTTTTTTTTTTATTTAATAACTAGTGATTGACAATTTTTAAAAAGTTAGTATTGTTGGGACAAGAGTGATGTGGTGCTCTCTCTTGTCATGACAGTGTTGCAATTTAAAGTCCTAACTCCGAAGTTTTATTTTGGGCAAATGTAATGAAAACAAGGAGCTTTGTGTGGCACAGGGGAGAGGATACAGCATGAGGAAGATGGGCCCATCCATGTGGTTCTGTTTGGAAGGCTTCGTGGAAATAATGCAAACAAGCTGCATCCCAGGACAATAATTATCTTTGTGTATTTGCATGGGTGAGAAGGAGAGAGAAACTTAATTGTGCAGGTGTAATTGAGGTGGTGTACAGTTATCTTGTGGGCACCTCAGAGGGCTGAGGCMTGCTGAATTGCGAGTTACCACGTCAAGCAAGCAACAGCTGTACAGAGGGCAATTATTAAAATTAATCTTCTGCTACTTTTCTTTTATGCAGTCAGTAAGAATTTAACATGAGGATGAGTTTGAGAAATGAGGTTTTGTTGTAGTTTTAATGCTGGTTGTCCCAAATTTGCGTATGTAAAAACAGAATTTTGTTTGAGGAGTAGTTAAGGGGTTTTGTTATTACTTCTGCCCTGTGTATATGCCCAAAAGTAAATCTTTTCAATGTTGTTACTTTCTTCTTGGAATGATGGAAACAGCTTTGTTCTGTAACAGAAAATACAACGGCTGTCCAGACATTGTAAATTACTGTGTAGAGCAAGTACTGAATTACACATACGCAAATAACTGCATCGATAAAAGGATTTCTTCAGATTCATTCTGAGTTTTGGATACTGGCCCATTTTTATCCTTTCATTCAGTTTGTGGTTTAGAACAGCAATTAAAGCAACTTAAAGTCAGTAAAGGCGCTTTTAACGTTAAAAGCGTTAATTGTACAAGACTAAGTTCAGTCCCCACCTCCGGTTGCTCTTCTCCCCAGAGTCTAGTTTAATTAGCAGTCCCTTTAGGATAACAGCAAGCTCCGTTTTTTTTTTTTTTTTTTTTT